>JACXGM010037994.1:0-10951 GCA_016801145.1 Umbra pygmaea
CAGACAGGTTAGCATTACAGAGACGTACGTGTTCAGAACAGGTTCAGATTACAGATGTGTTGAGGGGAGGTTCAGATTAAAGAGATATGTTCAGGGCAGGTTCAGATCTCAGACAGGTTAGCATTACAGAGACGTACGTGTTCAGAGCAGGTTCAGATTACAGATGTGTTGAGGGGAGGTTCAGATTAAAGAGAAATGTTCAGCGCAGGTTCAGATCACAGACAGGTTAGCATTACAGAGACGTACGTGTTCAGAACAGGTTCAGATTACAGATGTGTTGAGGGGAGGTTCAGATTAAAGAGATATGTTCAGGGCAGGTTCAGGTTCCAAATGAATTTTCAGGGCCAGTTCAGATTACAGAGAGGTTCAGATTACAGACAGGTTCAGATTACAGAGTTGTGTTCAGGGCAATTTCAGATTACAGATTGTTTCAGATAACAAAGGTGTGTTGATGACGGGTTCAGACACGGAGAAGTTTTCAGGGCATGTTCAGACTATACCAAGGTAAACATGGATGGAGGAGGAAGTAGATTGTAGTCAAAAGGATGGGCATAGTGGTACCCTAATTATACTTATCTGATGTAACTTTACATAACCTAGGGTGGTTCAGCATCTAAGCAAGTTCTGGTCAAATGTACTGCTGCAGCATGCTCTGAACCAGTCTACTACTTCTTCTCCCTTCCTTTTATACCTCTTTGCTTTTTCTTATCAAATAATTCTTAAACCCCTGAAATCCCTGACAAATTACTAATTCAATTTCCAATGTTTTTTTTATTATCACCCATGACAGAGGGATAGAAAACAAATAGTGTATTTGTAATGTGTGTGTGCGTGTGAGCGCGTGCATGTGTAGGGCACACCCCCTCCACCCGGTGCCCCTCCCTCTCAGACTATAATCTGAGTGTATTAATCTGTTGTTTGAACTCCTTAAGCACTGACTGTCTATCACATCTGCTCTCTTCACCCAGCTCTGCTATTTATAAACCTTTCTTTCTTTCTGATCTGTCGTTGGAATGCAATTCCTCCGGCAGGACTGTGTTTCATTCCATCTTGTCCTCCATGCTCTCTCTTTGCCAAACGTTCTGTCACTTTCAATCTAAACACACCAACTTGAGATACAACAGCTGGGACTTTATAGGAATATAGAAAGGAATTATTTAGCTAATTCTAAGGTTC
Source organism: Umbra pygmaea (assembly GCA_016801145.1). Classification (NCBI taxonomy): domain Eukaryota; kingdom Metazoa; phylum Chordata; class Actinopteri; order Esociformes; family Umbridae; genus Umbra; species Umbra pygmaea. The sequence goes on from JACXGM010037994.1 coordinate 1,177, forward strand.
AATTCCAGCATTCCAATCAAATTATTGACATTGAATACACTGTTGGGAACATATCTGTACAGGAAAATGAGAGTACTGAGTGCTAAAATTTAACAGATTAATGATACTCACACACCTGTAGTCTAATTTATCAATTACTGGTCCAGACCGTTTTGTCTGGGAGAACAGCAGGGAGTCAAAATGAAGTTCATTACTAATATCAGGTTATCAATTAAACAGGTAACGGGTTAGCAAAGAAATTAATCCTATGCACATGAGTGGCTAGAGGAGCAACTACGAACGACGTGAAGGTGACATGGGGAGAGGCTGTTTAGAGGAACATAAAAGCATGACGTGAAGGTAACATGGGGAGAGGCTGTTTAGAGGAACATAAAAGCATGACGTGAAGGTGAGAGTAGGAGTAGAGGATGAGTGGTAAAAGGGCAGAAGAGAAAAAACATAAAGTCCATCCTACCTGCTGTGTTTCCTTGTCTCCCATCCAACGAGAGCAAGGCATCAGGAGAGACTCAACAAATAGAGAAAGAGTGGAAAGACAAAGGGAAAGTCAGGGCAGTCTTGCGTCATCTGAGAAAATGTGCAGATTAATAGAACAGCTTGGATCACTGAGCTGTCTCTCATTCGCTCGCTCGCTCCTCTCTTTACTCACTCCCTCTATCTCATCTCCAACACTCTCTGACTCCCTGGCTTTATTGATCACTCTGCTACTTTTAGGACTCTTAATATCTATCACTTCTCTAAATGTCAGCCCGCAGTAACAGAAAACTAGTTGACCTCTATAGAATATATTATCTTTCCCTTTCTCTCAGAATCATTTTTAGGTGCAACTGTTAATGTGAAATGTGATACACTTGTAAAACCTTTCTGTTTACTACAATCATTGCCATAGACTTAGACAGTAGAGCTCAGGAGAAGTTACCAGAAAGAGACAGCTGAAAGATAGTGAGAGAGGCTACATCCTGCTATTCCTGCGTTCATGAAGTGTGTGTTGATGTCCACTCCCTTGAAACATAAATACTAAATCGATTGGAGTAGACACAGCAAGAAAAGGTTCTCATTTACCAGTCATTTTCTTACAAATCCATGAAGCGAAGTAAACATGCACACTTCGGGAGAAAAAGAAAAGATAGATAATTGGGCTATACCTGTTAGTCATGTCAATCTGTGCCCTTTTCTCAGTTTGTTTCACTATCTCCTTTCCTGTTCTCCCTTCACCTTAAAAAAGGTCAAAGGTTGATTTAAAAGTATCGGTTCAAGTTGGAACCAATTAAAGTTCTAGAGTGATGCCATAGAGGAACCATTTTTAGATCAATTAAGAACTCGTTATTTTTTTGATTTGTAAAGAACCTTTTCAGGCAAGGTGTTTTAGAGAACCCATATTCGAACCCCCAAAATTTATTTATGAAAGAACTGTTTATGGTTCTTCATGGCAGTTCATCAAACATGGTTAGTGTAGAAAAAATAAAAAGCAATGATTTACAGATCCTGCTTTTATCCATGGAAGAATCTATGTAAAATATTTTTTGTGAGATCCGATATTGTTGTAGGTATATTCAAATTTGTATGGTTCTAGTGAGATCTCTTATTGATTCCTAGTGGAACCTTTTATAAAAGGTTCTTCTCAGATACTATTGGTTCACAATACAACATTTCATATTGGTTCTTGGGAGATCTACCTGTCAGTGGTTCTTCATATTTCTTTTATCAGTTCTGAATGAAACCTAAATGTAATGGTTCTTCATATATCAGTTGGTTCTAGGGATATCTTATTGTTAGTGGTTCTTTATGGACCTTACAGTGGGGAGAACAAGTATTTGATACACTGCAGATTTTTCAGGTTTTCCTACTTACATAGCATGTAGAGGTCTGTAATTTTCATCATAGGTACACTTTAACTGTGAATCTAAAACAACAATACAGAATATCACATTGTATGACTTTTAAATAATTAATTTGCATTTTATTGCATGACATAAGTATTTGATCACCTACCAACCAGTAATAATTCCAGCTCTCACAGACCTGTTAGTTTTTCTTTAAGAAGGCCTCCTGTTCTCCACTCATTACATATATTAGCTGCACCTGTTTGAACTTGTTACCTGCATAAAAGACACCTGTCCACACACTCAATCAAACAAACTCCAACCTCTCCACCATCTGGATGACCATCTGGATGATGACCATCTGGATGATGACCAACCTCTCATTGACCATCTGGATGATCCAGAGGAGGAATGGGAGAAGGTAATGTGGTCTGATACAAAAGTAGAGCTTAATTGTCTAAACTCCACTCGCCGTGTTTGGAGGAAGAAGAAGGATGCATCTCATGATTACAACCCCAAGAACACCATTCTAACCGTGAAGCATGGAGGTGGAAACATCATTCTTTGGGGATGCTTTTCTGCAAAGAGGAGAGGACGACTGCACCGTATTGAGGGGAGGATGGATGTTGCCATGTATCGCGAGATCTTGGCCAACAACCTCATTCCCTCAGTAAGAGCATTGCAGATGGGTTGTGGCTTGGTCTTTCAGCATGATAATGACTTGAAACACACAGCCAGGGCAACTACGGAGTGGCTCCGTAACGAGCATCTCAAGGTCCTGGAGTGGCCTAGCCATTATCCAGACCTGAACCCCATAGAAAATCTTTGGAGGGAGCTGAAAGTCCGTATTGCCCAGCGACAGCCCCGAAACCATGAAGGATCTGGAGAAGGTCTGTATGGAGGAGTGGGCCAAAATCCCTGCTGCAGTGTGTGCAAACCTGGTCAAGAACTACAGGAAACGTATGATCTCTGTAATTGCAAACGAAGGTTTCTGTGCCAAATATTGAGTTCTGCTTTTCTGATGTATCAAATACTTAATTATTAAAATTAATTATTTAAAAATCATAAAAAGTGATTTTCTGAATTTTTGTTTTGGATTCTGTCTCTCACAGTTGAAGTGTGCCTATGATAAATATTACAGAACTCTACATGCTTTGTTTGTAGGAAAACCAGCAAAATCGGCAGTGTATCAAATACTTGTTCTCCCCACTGTACCTATTCCATTGTTATTGCTCTGCCACTTGGCATACCAACTTATCTACCACTCTAATTTACACCTCACTTGCACAAAATGTACATACGGTATCGTATACTCTGAGTATTTGTATTCTGTAATTTTTTTACTTTTGTCACGGTAGTGTGGTGAAAGGAGAGGGAAGGACTCAGGCAGGCAATTGGCAAAGGTGGTTGCTTGTTTTATTAAGATGGATCTGGAACCAGAGTTAACAGGTTGCACGTTGCAGGGTACAGCCTAGTCAAACACGCTTGTAACTAGAATAATGAGACATAGCCTATGTGCACTCAACAGCGGCACGAACGTTGAATGGTTAATACTGAAGAATACTCCTCCTGGAAATACGCACACTCTAATCAGACAACACGAGTGACGAGCACAATGTCAGTAAAGGATATATATATATATTATAAACAGACAGTTACGCATTACGTATGCACTAAGGCGACTCACTTCTTACAACACGACTAGCTAGTACTCCAGATCGACCTCCAAATCATATACAGCACTTCACACTGAACAGTAGATAATAATGAACCGCGCCCTTGTCTCATTCACCCGAACTGATATAGGAACTGAGCCAACCACCTGACAGAGATAAGGTAATTATCAACTCAGTCCACCAATCAGTACCAGGCGAAAGAGAGGAAGGCGCTACACACATAATATAATACCAGAACAGAAACACCATGCATATGCACTGAATAGTAAACAAAAAAGACTGAACACGAATATATGCATAGAAATACACAAACATATACTTGAGTCTATGTCTCAGTTCATGTCTATTCCAGCCCACCCTGGGTCGGATGTGACTACTTTTTATGTCATCTTGTACCATTGCACTTTGTCTTGGGAATAATTGCAAATAATAAACTATTCTCAATCTGCCCACATGGTTAAAAAAAGTTAAAATACAATATAAAATAAGAAAATCCATAAACTGTAAAAATAAAAGATGCTGTAAATGGAAATTACCCTCTGGGGAGAGCCTACAACATCTGATATTTTTTTCTTCTCTTAATGTCCTTTTATGCATTGACTAAAATGGAGCAAGCCTTTATTATCATTAGAGTAACTTTAAGCTAAATACAATTTGAGGCATGTTAGCCGTTATGACCAGTGGTCGCAGCTATATTTAGTCTGCTTGCCTTCTACAAATTCTGTGTATAATTACTGTTTGTATTAATGTACACAACAAATATGTTCAAAACAGGGCTTTAACCCAATATACAACAAACAACAAATGTACTTACCAAAAATTAAAGCACTGCACACTGCATAAGATGTCTGCTATTCAGTCCAAAGATCTATCGCTTGTTAGAGTTTGGGCTGCTGGGATATGTGAGTGACAACAGTATATATTTCTGTTTAGCTAGTAATGGTCGCATGAGGCATATGACATTTATAGAATTTGAAGGTGGCACAGTGTTTCCCAAACCTCTCCTGGGGACCCACAGCCATCTAACAATATAGTGCTTGACCTGAGGCCTATACTACGAATCAATTCAACATGCCCAGGATTTATTTTCATTAGCTGGATTCACTAAGCCTAACAACTGCCATCTGTATAAGAAATGTCATGATGGTGGTTATCAATTTGTTAAATAAACCCAGGTTTTCCCAATCTAATGCAGCTATGAGCGCAGTCACATAAAAGGGGTGGTGTGTGCACCATATGACCAATCACAGACATGGACAAGTCTACCAGAGGCACATATTTCAATCTAGAGGACCAAACGATCTTTTTAGAGAAATATGAAGAATGTAAAAAATATAATCCAGGCATTAAGCAACACAGTTGCTGCTGCCAAAAGCAGGAAGGAAAGCTGGCAAAAAATAGCTGACTGTGTAAATGCTTCAGTTACAGGACTTCAAGATCAATATCACTGCCCAATCGTTAAAGCGCAACTACAATTACAATTGTGTGGCAACACTTTCTATGAAGTACATTTTATAATGCTTTATAATACAATGTATAACACATAATAACACAAACTATAAGTATTTATAATGATGTAAGAGTTGTTATAAATACACATATAAACCTCTATGTTGCTTTATAGATCATTACCTATATTGACTTATAAGGCTCTACTTTTGAGAAATGCATAATGTTTTATAACCACATTTAAAATCAAAACATATTGATCATTTAATAAATATTGACACATTGCTAATATGTTTGTTTTCAACTCCCAAATAGATATCCAATGATTGATAAATAATTGATCACTAAAAGATTGTACCCTAATTAAAGTAGCTGTTTAGTAGGATCATGATTTTGCATACTATATCATGAATGACTGCCTGACACATATTGGGCACTATTTTACGATCTGAAATGCAAGAATCAAACGCGAAACACAAGTGACTTTTTGTGGGCGGATCTTGGGTGCTGTTGCTATAATACCGGCAAGATAAATGACTCTTGCCCCCGACGCAAATCTAAAATGGGTAAGTCAGAAGTAGCTACTTATGGGTAAGTAGTTTTGGGCTCGCTCTCACTGAATCACAAGGTTATGAATGCATGGTGATATTTATGCAATGTAGTCTAACATTAGACTGAGATTATTTTGCTTACCTCACTATAGACGATGCAGCAGCTCTTCTGTCAAATAAGCTCTCCTCTCCCATTCTGCTGCTGGGGCATTTGGGTTAAGTGGCACACATGCAGTTCAACATCACATCTCCTTAAGTCCTCTATAGCATCGCAGATTACCTGTATGTTGATTTAATGGGTTCCCTTGCGGTTGATGTATATAAGTGTGAATAATTAATCCTAAATAATTTGGGTAAATGTGCATACACTACATTTATGCATCTTCAATACATCTTCATGGACACCACAATGATTTCTCTCGTGTGCTAATATTTTTCATTGTAATTATGTATGGTTTGCAAAAATAGCATCTGATTAATGCTGCACTGATTTTTAACCAGGTTTTTCCTGGTCTGTGGTGGGATTTTTTTCTGAAACTGCAAAATAGAACCAGGGAACGTTTCGCCGGAACACGCCTCCTCTTTTCGCTGAACCGCCCCCGGGAGCGCAAGTTCATTCCCTAATTTACCTGACGTGCATCTGTGGAGGAAAAACTCCACTGGGCGTCGGGTGCAAAACAGGAATGATACATGCGTCGGTGGAAAAAGTCAATTGCGCTGGGTGCAAGATATGGCCCAATATATTATATATATTATTAATAACTTAGAAAGTAGTTGCTATGAATAAAGGTGCCATCAGTTCTTATGAATGACTTGTTTGTCATTGAGGCTATATTACTGATGCAAAGTAGGCCCTTTATTACTGAACACCAAGGAACTAAATTAGTTTACAATTATGAGTCATTAGCAAACTGTTAGTTAAACATTAAACTGTTGGTTACTTTAAAACAACCTCCATCTAGGTGATCACATGGATATGTGAATATTTGATCTTTTAAATGGTTGCATATGTCAGATTTATTGCATGACTCATTAGCAGAGGTGACAGAAGTACAAATAAAAGCACTTTTCTAGGCACTGCTGAGTTCCTAATTGAGACCAAAATGACGGGTAAAGAGAGGTTATAACTAATCAGTGATCTACAAAATTAATACAATGATTAATTGTGGTGAATAGTTAGTAATAAACTCCCACTACCTGGTCATTAGGGATTTATTTAGGGACATCCCAAAACAGTCGAGTACTTTTACTTCTGCCACCTCTGCTCTTTAGACAGAGAAAATCTTTTGCTATCAAACAATGTCTACTTAATCAGCTGGGTCAGTGTACTGGTGAAGCAATAGATCAAATATGCTGATAAATGGAATGTTTTTAAAGTGATGCTCCCAGCTTGTAAAAGTATGTTTAGCATTTTAAAAATAAAAAATACTGAAGTTTATTTTGATACATGGTGTGGCTGCAATATTTTGTAGTTTATTTTGATACACTTAAAATTAAGGTATTTGGTATCTTATTTTAAAATACATTTTCCCAGCCTGATCTCTTCAAAATCCGTGAAAGTTTCACAGAAAAGTCTCCGATGGTCACACACTGAGACCTTGCTGTTAACACGATCTAAGCCTTACCCAAACCCTTACCCTAACCTTAACCACTCAGAAACCTTGCTGTTAACTCGATGTAAGCCTTACCCAAAACCTTACCCTAACCTTAATCACTCAGAAACCTTGCTGTTAACTCGATGTAAGCCTTACCCAAAACCTTACCCTAACCTTAATCACTCAGAAACCTTGGTGTTAATTTGATGTAAGCCTTACCCAAAACCTTACCCTAACCTTAACCACTCAGAAACCTTGCTGTTAACTCAATGTAAGCCTTACCCAAAACCTTACCCTAACCTTAACCACTCAGAAACCTTGCTGTTAACTCGATGTAAGCCTTACCCAAAACCTTACCCTAACCTTAACCACTCAGAAACCTTGCTGTTAACTCGATGTAACATGTATTACGTTGTAATGTATTGTTTGTGAACAGTGAGTAAAAAAAGGATAATAAAGCACATTTGCAACATGTCTGCATCCCGCTGGAATAGAAAACAATATACATGCAAAGTGTCCAACTGGATTTGAACTCGCAATCTCTGGGATGTGAGTCACATGTTTATACGCCAACCCACTGTCCTACACTATTTACACTCTGCTATGTCATCATGCCATTCCCAGAAACTGCCACAAATTTCGAAGTTAAGGGTCTGTGTTTATTTCACAGAATTTTCTGCCATTCCCTGAAACTGCCACAGATTTTGAAGTTAAGGGTCCGTGGTCATTTCACAGAATTCTGCGAGATCACGTTGCAGCACGTTGATCTTTGCCCATCCCTGGTCATAATGGAAACATACTGATCAAGAAGTTGCTCTCAGTGAAAGGGGATACATTGATGTTGGCTCTTCGCATCAACTACAGCGTACATGAATCATCCTGTAGCAAACAAATCTTCCTGTAGAAGCTGACAAAGACATGTCAGTCCTTCCGCTGAGAATCTATATCTTTTATAAAGTTACTCATCAGAGAAAGCCAATGGTGACTCCTAGAATGGTGAGGCCATTTTCAGTCAAGAATTGATTGGTCAATTGGTGCTTTTATTCAGATGAATCTGTTATCTCGACTGTAACCTGTTCCAGAGCAGGTTAGGTTTGCAGTTACCATGGTGGTGTAACCCGGTAACAGGTAAACCACCGTTGTGATACTGAAAACACTGGGAGGGGATTACTGTGTGCTGTATACACACATGGCAAAGGATCTTCTCTTGATAAGGTGATAAGTGGATGCCTCCTTTATTGACTATAACGCTGTCACCTAGGTGAACCACTCTAGCAATGTGCTTTCATCCATGTGCACCTTTTATTAAACTTAGCTATATGATTTAATCCAACTGTGTCCAGGTGTTTATTCTTCCACATTCGCTAACTCCAAATCTTACTTTGTAGTATGGGCCTCTGAACCTGCTTACCTGAATCAAGCAGCCAAGGCTTCATAATGAGTAGAGAAGTTAATTCAGGTGTGCTAGCTCTGGGATACCGCCAACACTGACCTAATAAATGTATTTGTCTTTACATTTCTATAACATCAGCCCCAAATGGGAATTGAACCCTGAACCTTGGCAGGAAAATCATCATGCTTCTACCAAAGGAGCTTCAATGAGGCTTTAATCACCCATTGAATAAAAGAGGACACATCTTGACTCACCAAGATTAATTTTCAGGCTGTTTTCATGGCAATACATACAAAATTGTATGAAATCAAAACTAAAACAACATACGTCCACATGTGACGTTTCCGGAGGCAGGAAAATGTGTGCCTTGTATGTTTACTGAATGTAAAAAAGTCAATTTACCTTAACCTTACCCTACCCTTACCTCACCTTACCCTAACCTAAACCTCACTAACCTAGCATGCCTGAACTAAAAGTTCCCCAAGTAAATGATTGGTCTATACTTAGACGTGTTCCGCTAGAATAATATGTAAAAACACTCACATTTTGATTGGCCATATCGAAAGTCTGCCTACTGTATGTAATGTGGCAAACTTTTCATGACGTACAGTTCCCACGTCTTGCCATGAGACTTTGTTGTATTTTTCAAAGAACTGTACTTGTCACTGTTAGAACCCTGCATTCAATTGTTTTAGAAAGAGTTCCCCCTTTAACCATCAGAAAACAAACACAGACAACAATGTCAGAGGTAACATGGAAAGCTAATCATGCTTTAATAGGACAGGAAATGCTCTACCCTTTAAAGTACCCACTTCAAGAACCTTCTGTGTACCTGGAAGGTTCTTCACCTGTTCATGGGTTCACCTGGAACCCTCAGATCAAATGTAGATCTTTGCTAGAACACGTTTTGTGTAGCGAATGAAAAATGAGACAACCAAGTTAAATGGGTGGAATCCCAAAATAAATGTGTACAATATTTGAATGAATTGTGCAATATATTTAAAGAACAAAGCAATAAGTAAGTAGCATATTTTTTTCAAATGTGTATTCTTTTTCAACTCAAGGGCCCTTCATTACCTAAACAGGAGAGGTCATTTTTTCCGCAACCATTTACAGGTTTCAGTACTACAGGGTAGAGTATTGTTATTTTCCTACATATTGTATAGACACAAATCTTCCTGATGTCAAAAATCATGTAATTAGATTTTTAATAAAATCTGGAAATTTGGAACTGGTAAGGGTTTAGGGTTAGGAATGTTAGGGTTATGGATGTACGCTCCACCCTCAACAT
>JACXGM010037995.1:0-10951 GCA_016801145.1 Umbra pygmaea
AACGTATTCATCGCTTAACGAGCTGCTGGGTGGTATTTTGGTTCTGTGCAAATTTAAAAAGAGCTTTTTCGGAGCATGATGCCATCCAGGTCCATATAATTCTCTTTCATCCATTTTAACACCTATTTCATATGTACAAACCGTAACCGCAGTATCAGGGTTGAAACATTCCATTGTCTCGCTTCTGTGTCTTATAAACACCTACAACTTAGATATCTAAATTTCCTCTTTTTATAAAAAATCTAACTGGGGTAGGGGGTGGAGTATCTTTTAGAGGTATGTCTTGACAGTAACCAATCACACTGCTGAAACCCACTCTTCAAAGTTTTGACAGCTCAGTTTAGGGGAGGGCCTGTACAATAGGAACTCCTTAATGGGTTGGAACTTACATACGAACCAATCCCTAGTTTTAAAACTTCTTGTCAAAGTTTTGACTGCTCACCTTAGGGAGGGGCTGTACCATAGGACCTCCTTAATGGGTTGGAACTTACATACGAACCAATCCCTAGTTTTAAAACTTCTCAGCTCAGTTTAGGGGACGGCCTCTACCATAGGATTACATATAAGGGTTGGAAAACATCATTCCCAAGGTTTTGACACCGCGGGGCATAAAAATGGGCGGGGAAAAGGGGGCGGGTCTTAAATGGCTCAGCCAATCAGAACGCTTAGATCCACCTGTCAAATTAGGTGGTCATAATGTTTTGGCTGATAAATGCAGGGTAATACCTTTTCTCTCTGACGTCACCTCCAGACTGTTTCTGAGACCGACCCTCCTGCGGAACAGCAATGTGCTCAGTCTACAGCATCTCAGCAGGACAATGGTTCCCCACTGACAGATGTGACCGTGCTGCCGGAATCACCAGTCAGCCAGCTGCCAGCAGGCCCTTCCCCTGGGTCTCCCCTTCCACCATCTCCTCCTGTGAGAAGAACCTCCAGGGGCCGTGAGATAAAGGTGCCTCTTAGGTTGCGAGATTGATGATGTTCAAAAGGGCAGAAAAACCCCTTTACAGGACTGAGGGTAGTCTACCCCTGTGACGTCCTGCACTGTTTTGAGACTATTTACTAACATTGGAAACTGATGGAAGCTGTTATTTGATAACAAGGTTTACATAGTGTTGCATTCATTTTGTTATATCATTTAAGGAAATTTAAGGCTTGGTTAATATTGCAAAATACAGATGTTTTGGGGATTTTGTTATTGCTAACTTCCAAAAAGGGGAGATGTTGTGAGATTGCCTTTTGTCCATGTGAGGCTACCGTAGTTGAGTGTAGGCTATCCACGAGAGTTGAATGTATAACGCATGTTGTTCGGTACTAGCGGAATAAAAACTCTCTTTAATATAGACCACGACCTGTGGCTTGCCTCATATCATGACAGTATGGAAATCATATTTATATTGCCTTACATAGGCGCCAATTTATGTTTTCCTCCGTGGGTGCTCACGGGCGTGCACACCCTTTAAATAGTAAAGAAGTCAAAAATGTTTGCATTTCAGAAATCAGAACCTTATGAAAATGGACAGCGGCCGACACAAGCACACACGCCTTTTAACTTGATAATAAAGCAGGCAATCTTTCAATTCAGGACAGCAACACTTACAAATACAGATAGGATTGGAGATTAAAAGTTTACCTGACACGTAAGCACGATCAGCTTCGTGGGAAATTAGGAATCAATGCCACCGCTCCACTCAGCAACAACTGCAATGTTAATTTTAAACGAATGTAGCGTACCGGCAGTCTGGCACACAACGTGGGTGCTCGAACTCCGGAGTACGCACGGTATCGGCGCCTATGTTGCCTTATGATAACATAATGACTGTTGAAACGAATTCCTGAAGTCGAAGAGTATATTGATCAATAGACTGAGCAAATGCTGATATTATGTCATTCTGAATTGTCTTTGACATAAACGTAAATGTAGTAGCTCATGCTAGGTGCTCTACTATGGTGTTATCAAACTTGGCGAAAGCTTGCACTAGCTAGCTCCACAAACTTCCCCTTGTTGCCGGAGCTGCTAGCTGACTGTAGTAGCTCAGTAGCTGATGACTCGTTGTGTGTCTGAGGCATGTGATTGGTGAGAAGCCAGGTTAAACTTGGCCTCCCTTGGTTTTTTCTTTACGATAAAATGACCATTCAATGTCGAGCTCGGTAAAACCTAGCCTAATTCTGATTGGCTGAAAATGTCATTTTTTTCATTCCAAGGGAGGCCAGGAAAAGCTGGCCTCCCTTGGTGAAAGTTTTTTTTACATTTTAAGCATTTCTAGCATTTAACTGCATTACTGCCCACTAGACAGAGCACACACAGGACTGCACCACCCACACAGTGGCAGAGGGGCGCTGTTTTGCTCTACCGCTATACAAGAAAATAATAATGGAATGTTTTGACAAGGGAAATTGCAAAATCTGTAAAGAAAAACAACCGTTCATTTATAATTCCTACGGTGAATTTATTTTAAATTATGTTTTATATTTTTATGGAGGCCAGGCTTCCTTTGGCCTCTTAGAGAAACCGCCACTGGAGTCGAATATCTGTGTGGAAGAGACTAACTCTAGAGAAGACTAGTGCAAAACCCCAAGATTGCGGTAAGAATATGTATATAAGCTTTTTTAAGTAGCCCAAGCTAGAAGTAGACTGGTAGCTTTGTAAAAGAAAAAGTGAGCAGATCCAGTGTAAGTTGTTTTATAAAAGTGTATTTTTTTGGTCTTGTAATTTACAGGAAGCAGTAAGTTGTCTTCACAAATCAGAGACAAATTGTAGGCGCTACAAACCGGAGCAAGGTTAAGATTTAGAAAATATGCTTTCATCCTTCTGTATAAGGAAATAGGTATGTTAATATATCAAGCTTAACCGTGCATTTTTTTGTTTGTTTGTGTGTAATTAACTTTTATTGTGACTTACTTTTTTTATTCATAGCACTCTCATTTAATTGTTTTACAGCTGTGTGTAAGACATATTACGAGACAGTACGCAGGCTCTCCAGGTACAAACAACCAGCGGCGGAAGTGAAAAGTTCAGCTCGGAGTCGATCAAGAAGAAAGAGGGTAAGACTATTAGATTAGAATAGATTATTTTGGTCAATGTGACTATTTTTCAGATGCATTAATAGATGTGTTGTGTCCATATGCAGTGCATCGTGCAGTGCTGATTGTGTTTATTGATTTTTTTACAGCGATTCTGGAGTAGAGGGCAACGCACCACAGACGTATGCAAAATGACCCGAATTCAGACAGAATGCCGCTAGTTACCTCCGGATTTTGGGGTCTGTTTCCTGAGCTTCCCATTTGTAGTGTAGGCAGATCTCCTATGCTTTGTACATAGTTGTGTTTGCGTTTGTGATAATAAAGCTCTTTGAATAAACTTAATAATTTTCCTTTCCTCAATATATTCATTCATGTCCTTGATGGTAATAATGGTATAGTCCATAGGATAACGATGACATATGCTATTATATTGTATATATATAGCCTATCATACTAATAAATATATATGAATATATATATATAACTATAAATGTTATAAATGTTATACATATATATATAACTATAAATGTCATAAATGTAAATCCCAATAATACATTTATATATATATATATATATAAATGTATTATTGGGATTTATATTTATGATGACCCAGGGTGACCAATAGCAACAGATCTGCCAACCAATCATGAGTGATTTTTCTTCTTTAAAAGTCGTGGTTTCATCCAATACTGAGTGAGGAAATTCAAGCCAGGCCAGACATTCTGGCCAGGCGTGGTTTCGCTTCTATTCATATGCTAAGTAGAGCCATTAGCTCTGAGTGAGGAAATTCTGTCCAGGCGCGGTTTTGCTGCTATTCATATGCAAATTAGAGCCATTAGGGCCCTCTGCGAGCTCTCCACATACATCATGGTTTGTTTCCGTCAAAATGTGGTACAGACGAACGCGACGTTCACAGGCTGTAAATTGTCGTTAACTGCCAAAAATTAAGGAGATTTCCGGGCGTTTACGGGGATGAAAATCCCACTTTTCATGCAGTGTCTGAGGCTAACTGACATGACTGAGGAAACAGAAAACAACAGGTCGGGGGGGATTATACTGTATTGCCCCTGGCTGCAGTAATGAATGATATAGAGCTAAGGCAGCTGGGGTTAAAATACATTTCCATAGGCTACCTTTGACAAGGAAACCAGTCCTCAAGTCATGTCTAGTGTCGTGTCTTTTTGATGCATTAGTAATTAAATAATTGCACTCAGAGACCTGGAGATATGATAATTAGAGCAAATAAGACTTTAATGTTATAATATCTGACTTCCCATCTTTAGCCCAGAGAGAAGTGTAGAATCTCCTTTCTCATCCTCCTTATATCAGTAAACACTCATTTCTTATTGGTTAACTCTAATGGTATGTTCAGACAGAAAGCATCTGGAGCAAGTGATTTCCATGTTAAGTCAATGTAAATAGGCGTTTACATGCGTCTGGAGGTCCTGCGGCGCGATGGACACGTTTAGCGTGGAGTGATGGACTCGATTCCGCCTCGTTTGCGTGTCCAGTTCGTGCGAATGGGGCGAATAGAGGTTCTCGCCGTGATTTTACACAAGTGATTTCAATTGGTGCGCATTGTGCATTCACGCGTTTGAAGCCAATTGGCTTGAACTTTTGTGTCTGTTCGCGCTGCGTTAACCAATCAGGAGCCTGCTTGCTGCAGTCACATGATGAAGTGACGTTGCTTGCTGTTGACCCATGAGGATGTCATGTGATATGATTTAAACTCACAGATTTATTTAACATTCATTCAACCTGGAGGAACGGATGATATTGGCAGTGAGCAGTAGATAGTTTGTACATATTGTACATTTTTCATGTTGTACATTTTTCATTTATTGTTTGGTATCAATAAATTATTTTGTATTATGACTAATATGACTGGTGTGGTTGTAATGCACAACAAAGCAAATATTTTATGACATAACTTGATTTCAATATATGAGACATATTCATTTTGTATTGAATGCTATTCATTCCATATCTAAATCTAGATTATATGAAACATTATTATTCTAATGTAAAGACAACCAACTTTAGTGTATAAGAACATAGTTTCTGTGTTGTTAGAAAAAAATCTCAGAACAGGTTAATTACTTTTGGAGGCTGGCTCCATTTATCATAAAACCAATTTTTTACAGTAATAACCTAAACAAAGGAATGACACATTTGTCTTTGTGGAATGGACGATCGCAAGTAGGAGTCAGTCAAAGATCAGACAGGAATGTTGAGCTTTCCAAATTTCACAGGCGAAGGGGAAAAATCTAAAATCTATCTATAATGTGTCTATGTTATACCTAAATCATCAGGCAGCTCGCTCGGGAGAGTAGGGTAGGGGTAGCGCGCGTGTATATGGAAGTGTCCCGCTATGCGAGAGATACGTTTGTGGAGTGAGTATTTGCTTGTCAACAAATGGTCTTTCACATTATAAACTCTTAAATGGGGAAGTTAAATTGCTTTTTGTCCATAATATTTTGTATAACAAAAGCCAGCATCATGGTTTCCAAACATTTCTCTGCCAACACGGAGAATGCCAGCTTTCAATATGATCTCAGTGTGGTCTGCAAGGTGGCATTCAAATTGTCGAAATAATAATGCAAACTTCTTTTTCCAACTTCACAAGTTGCTCTATGAATGCGTTCTCAATTAGCGGAGGCTGTCAGATTAAGAATATATAATTGATAAAGCCATGCTGTTATGAATTTAAAAGTCTACATTGACAACCTGGACGGCCCTCCCCTCTCCCCAGCACTACCAATTAACACCAAAATGACCGGGTAAAGGGAGTTCACACCTAAACAGTGATGAATTAATTAAAAACAAAAAGTAAAATGTATTCCTTATGGTCAATGGTTATTTATGATGTCCTTTACAGGTTTTAATTAAAAACTTCCCGAAACGGATGAACCCAGCCTCGTACTTTTACTGTGGACTTTTTACAATGCTAAACACTTGACACAAAATGTGTTAGAGCAATATTAACACATTCATTGTGATGTGTCTTATTAATAGTTTTAAGAGTATGGTGATTTGTTTATGTCTCATTGGGGGAAAATGCATGGCGCCGCCCCTGAGCAGGTGACTCTCCCCTCCCAACACCTCAATTCAGCCTTGAACGAACGAGCGTCTGTTTCACTTCAAACATTTGCTTTATTTGCGCGTCCTATTCGCTTTGGACACGCGAGTGGATTCAAATTGTCCTAGCGTCCAACTAGCCGCGATAGAAGCGAATTTCACGCTCAATTCGCGTTTGGTCTGAACGCAGCATAACATTTCAAATCCAAACATTCCAATGAAATCATTGACAAAAGATACATTTCTAAACCACAGGAAACAGAAAATAAGTCTCTTGTTTCTTCTTCCCCCCCAAACTATTTGCATTTTAAACACAGTAGAACCCCATGTGGGGATCTTCAAAGCCTCCTAGCTTAAGTCAACAAGGCCAGTCCTTTTGTCTCCAAGATTTTACAGTGGACCAGTTACTTCATAAATGCTCAAATCATTCTCAATTGGTTGTATAACTTCAATCTTTGCTGCATTATGTTTTATGAGGTCTACAGTTTTAAAGAAAGACCAAACAATACAAAGTAATATTTTAACAACATATAACAATCATTTCTATGCATTCTAAAAAAAGATATCTAGCTGACCATTTTGTCACACACTCCATGTAGAGACTCCTTGTTTGTGATACATTGCATTTTCAACTTATTGGTTATTGTTCTGTTAATTTATCATTACAAGGAAAAATCCACCCATTGTGACTAATAGTCACACAACTAGGAGCTCATTAGCTTTGCAGCACATTCAAACCTGGATAATCAATTTAACTTCATGTGTTGTGAAAAACAGGCATCTCCAACAGATTAATTTTCAATGTCATTTCATGTAAGCAATTGTATAATTCTTTAAGTCCAATCTCAACATTGTCCATCTATTGTCAGTCAATTCTATCTAGATTAGACTCTAATACTTTCTATATCTCTACTGTCAGTAAATTTTCACAATTTGGCTATTAAGTGCATTGATGTAGAAAATCTAAACCCAATGCATGTTATTCCTAAATTCAAATTTCTTCAACAAGAGGCAGACCCTTAGTTCCCAAGCACTGGCAATTTCAATCCACCTGTTTTATCTCTGTCCCGTCCCAACCAATTGTCAATTTTTGTGTCATTTCTAAGGTAATCTTCAGCTCGTATGGACAAAACTGTATCATCTCTGTGTCTTTTCTCGTGTTTCGTCGTCTTTATGTTCTTTCTTCAGCCTTTTCATACAGGCCCATAGATTCCTTTGTTTCTTCTTAAAGCGTGCTCATCCTGACAAGCTCACGTATGCTGATGTTAGGGTAGGGACATTGTGGTGGAACTTAGCCTTGTGTGTTGATGTGTTGAAAACCAGCCAACTGGTGCTTTTTGGGCATTTTGGACATGGTGCAACTTCTGAAAAACAAGGACAAAAATAATCTTTTGAGTACACAGTAATTTTCTTAATCAATGACTTGCTATTTAAATTTGTCTGATACATCTATAATTAGTTCTAATTTCATAAATTTATAATATTTATACATTTATAAATTTCCAGTAGTTAATTCTTCTACGGACAAATTCCAGTGTATTGTAAAACTTCCCTGGTGGTTGTGGTCTAACTTCACTGGTGCTGTTCCTTCTGAGTCTGCCTGGTTCCTCCTGCAATTGGTCTCAACGCAGGCTGTTGCTGCCTGGCTCCTCGTCGCTGTCTTTTTCTTTGTGGTCCATCGCTGGTCATCAACTGCTGTCACTGGTTGTCTCTTTGCCTCTGTATTCAGTCTCGTCTCTGGACTCAGGGCATCATGTTCTCCGTCATCCGCCATCCTCTGGTGCTGTAATGTCTCTGTACCTCTGTCATTGTCTCTGCTGGTCTTTATCTGGCTTTGAATTGTCTCTGTCCTTTCCCATGTCTTTTGCCAGTTGCTGGGCTCATGGATGAGTCAGCTCCTGGTGTCAATGTCTGTGCTTCCGATTATCTCTCTGTTGCACAGGTTGTCTGTCTGTCCAGATGTGATGGGTGGACATCGGTAATCTGGTTCTTTGGGACACCGGTCAAGAATCGATGCCCAGGATCAACTTAAAGGGATACTTCACCCTACAGCTATCTGGAGGTGCTAGTAGCTCCCCCCAGACATTTGTAGAACAGTGAGATATGTTTCACGCATGCCTGGCTAGTGTAAGAGCAAGATTTGAAATTTCGCGGGGAATTTTTTACACGCTGACGTCACGGTGGAAATCCAATGGACCTTGGAGATAGGAAAAATGAATACAGGCGTGTAATCGGTCGCGAAAATAAGCATCCCTGTTAGACTGATCTGTCTTTCAAACCTACTCATTAAAGCTGTGGTTGTCCTTGATTTTTTAAGCTATAGCTTGTCTTTCTGTGACATTTCGATCAGCCGTTTTAATGCTAAACAGACGAGGTGGTATGATTTTTTCAGTATGTAGAGAACTACAACGCTGACTTCCTTGTTCCAAGCCCCGCCCACCCGGCAGGTCCTCTGGATTCTGTGAAACAGTTCCTAACCACAGTCGCTGGTAACACAATTGCTACTAACCTAGGATGAGGAATTTTACAACTTGCTTTTACATTCTGAGTGACATTCAACCAACATGTTTGTGCCCGAGTACACCGAAGAACATTTACAACAAATGGAGTTTGATATCCAGCTTCAACAAGGCAGCATGTTCTACAGACAGCTAATCCAGTTGAAACGCGGTTAAATTCTAATTGCCTAAGTGCTTCTGTGGGAATATGTCTATCCATGTCTACTGAAGGAAAAAGCACTTGCTACAATGAATGGGATTGTGGAATAGCTTTACTTGTAAGGCTTAAACAAAAATGACTTGACGACCACATATGCGTCACTGAATCACTGAAGTTTTCCAGCATGCATGGAAAGAGACGTACAAGAGGACAATTAACAGATCAGTAAGTTTATTAAACCTATTTTCTGTACCTTGATAATGGAGCACACATCGTGTCTGTGTGGTAATGATATTGTACTGTATGTGTAGTGTGCCAGCTGTATTTAGTAGCTAGCTGACTGTGTAAACTTACTGTATCTTACTACATATAGGCTACTCTTTCTAGATAAAGAAAAATGGATGGGATCACATCGCTTTTCAGCCGCTTTCGGGCTGTAGTGCTGGTTAATTCAGCACGTAGATCCCTTTCGTAATCTTCTGACCTAAAATGCCAACTGCAGACCCTAACTTTTTATAGCCTATTGTAAAGTGTGAAAGATTACTCCTTCTTTTTGGGCTTGCTTGTAATTTTTGCAACCAGGTACAGAACACCAAACGGGCATGATGAATAGAAATTAGACTACAATTACAAAAACAAATATGTATATCTTTCTAGCGTCAAGCTCTACTGTTGAATTGCCCATGTTCTGTTACGGTGTGTTCAAACGGGGACGGGCACTAAATTCACTTGGAATTCTGGGAGTTGTGGTAACTCAAGTTTAGACGGATACAGAAGCACCCCAGTGGATGCGAAAGGAACTGAAATATACTATCGGCTTTTCTCTGATATATTGAACAACAACAGACGTGTATATGACATAAATCATCTATGGTAACATTTGTAAATGGTATACTATGAAACTGATTTACTGTGGAACACTTTAACTTTATGAAAATAAAAATAAAGCTTGCACAACTGGTTAGAAATTGCTTCCCATAGAGTGCAGGAATGGTCATAAAAATGGCAGACACTTCAATAATTTTACCAAAACTACATGATTTCCTACAGACCCTAGCATGCCACCATAAATTCATAATTCCCCCAATAGCTGCATGAATTTCCTACCTACCCCCTTGACCCACCTGACAATTGTGAATTTCACCCACCCCATAGGCACCAGCCAACATTAAATCAATTTGTATAACTTTGTCAGTCTGCAATTATTGTCTTATTTACTAAAATAAGGTAGCAGCTGCTTGTGATGGCCAAAATGCCAATGTTTTTTCTTCTGTGGACTGAATGGTTAGCTACACCAGTTAGTCAACAAAGGAACTCTCCTCTTTCCTCTCCGCCAGACAACACAAAACAATTTGACAGACACAGAACCTAACAGACATAACAGACAACAAGGAGCTCCAAGATTACATTTTATATTTAATTCCTAACATAATTATTTCAGTGCTTGGAGTAAGCATTTGATTTTCCCCATTTCCAATTTCAAATTTTAGTTCCCATTTATTTCAGGATAACTGGACAACATCCCATTTATTTCTTGTTCCAAAAACTAGCTCCTTTCAGAATTTCTCATAGGTATATAGCATTCCAATTGACGTGGTTGATCAGGCCAGTCAACTGGAATGCTAGAACACCTTTTAGACAATTTCATGGGAAGACGGACCAGTTAAATCGTACCTCATAAATAATTCCCCATTGTTTGTTTAATGTTTCACTTCTGTTGTTCTGTTTTATTTAATTTTTTATTTTAAGTTACCCATCCTGTTTTCATAATTCTCCACCAAATCCTGCAAGACAAAGCAGCATAGCATTTTTACATCCATTGGTAAGTGTCCCTGTCAATTTTAATAACTCAGAATTTTCTCATGGCCTGCTATTATTAGGGCCCAAGCCAACGGCGAAGGCCCTTTTGTTTTTCTTAAGATTATTATTATTATAATTTTTTTCCTACCTTTTGGGCACTTTTGGGGCCCTTAACATGCTCAAAAACTCTTCAAAATTTGCACACGGGTCAGAACCCGCGGCCATCAGAGCAGGGCTGAAGCTGGTACCCGGGCGTGGCAGGGGGGCTCTACAGCGCCCCCTGGAACGGGATTCGAACACTTGTCCATATATCAAACACGCTTGCATGTAATAATATGAAACTTGGTACACTTATAGATCTCATCGGGCCAAACAACTTTCGTGCTCTAAG
>JACXGM010037996.1:0-10942 GCA_016801145.1 Umbra pygmaea
GTGTGTGTGTGTGTGTGTGTGTGTGTGTGTGTGTGTGTGTGTGTGTGTGTGTGTGTGTGTGTGTGTGTGTGTGTGTGTGTGTGTGTGTGTGTGTGTGTGTGTGTGTGTGTGTGTGTGTGTGTGTGTGTGTGTGTGTAATTTAGCCACACCGACTGGCACCGTTGGAGTGTTAGGAGAGAGTGATTGTTTTTGAAGAGGGACAGACAGGATTGAAGCAGATGTTTCCTGTAGTGCTGTGTTGTCACGGTAGCTGGGAGGGTTATTGACAGACCTGATGGCTAATGGTGTTGGACTGAAGTAAGAGCTCCCTCTGGTTCAAACGGCCCCAGGGGGTTTCTCTACTGAGCTTGCATGCCTGCATACTGGCACTGTAACACGTCCTTCACTGTCTCTCACTATCCGAGGAGTTTCCGCCATCCTGTCTGTCTACCTGTTCACTTGTATATTTCTTACTATTTGCTGAACAGCTTTTACAGTTTACTAGCATGTATTTAATGCGTTGTTTTCAGCATAAAGCATTGCAGAGTAAAGCATCTTTATAGATCCATTGATAAAACAAATCAAACAACAGGCAAGCCTATTTGCATGTAGGCATTTACTTAGCCAAAGCTATGGCATCCCATCACAGAGTGTAATCCCAATTTGAGCTCTGATTTCAACTGAACAACGCAACACAGCTGCCTTTCTATTGAGGTCAATTTAAAGATTAAATGAATAAAATCTGTATTTTAGTGAGGAAAACACCTGATAAATAACTTGAAATCAATTATAGCAGGAACAAACCATTCACCTCTGCTTCTATGCTCGTCAAACTAAACAACATGAAGCTGACCAAACACAATCACGGGCCTATAAACACCAAACTAAAGGCACAGTTAATAGTGTGTACCCAGCAGAGGGCCAGCAGAGGGCCAGCAGAGGGCCAGCAGAGGGCCAGCAGAGGGCCAGCAGAGGGCCAGCAGAGGGCCAGCAGAGGGCCAGCAGAGGGCCAGCAAAGAGCCAGCACCAGGCACACATCAAGGCCTGGTAAGCAACTCATTCTGAAACGCTGAGAGATATTGGAATTTCATCAAATTGGAAATGACCTGACGCTCCACTGCTCTAGATCCATGAAATACGACACCCCCCCTCTGAAATTAACAATAAAATGACAGACCACCACATTTTTTCCAGGTACCAATTGCTTCAATTTCAGACACACCCGTAGTTTCTCGTTCTCCCTCTGCAACTCTCTGATTTTATGTGCCCCCCCCGCTGGCAGGCTGGTGGCTGTATTGATTTTGTGACAGTACACGCTTCATGCTCCGCACTCGTTTGATGGAATGACTGGAGCCTTGCCTGCCAGACCAAATCAAAGGGCTTTTTTCTCACTCAGCACAACAACACAAACTCTGAAGCCTTTGATCTCCTCTGAGGAATGAGCTCTTTGTGCTCTCGCTTTGCTCCACCTCGCTCAATGCTCTCTCTCCGACCATCCCCCTCTTACTGTCCTCCCTGTCCTTCCTGTCCTCTCGGTCTCCATCCTTCCTCGTCTCGCTTAGGGGGAAGGTTTGCAGCTGGAGTACGAGATGAAGTTGACCAATGGACAGTCGTTCTGGACTCAGCATTTCTCTGCCGACGAGTTTGGTGAGAACAACACTGATTTCAGAATGAACATTAATGGCTTGTCCAATACTATTTAACACGGCCAATAAAGCTTATTGAACTGAACAAATTATCATAATAAAGAGTTGGATGGATGAGTAATGATAATAAGGATAAATGAACATGAGCAGAATATGTAAATAGGGAAAAAGACCGAGTGTAGAAAATGGCCATATTACCCTGGTTGTCCATCTGTTGGTGTACAGTATATACACTCACCAGCCACTTCATTAGGTACATCTTGCTATTACCTGAGTTGGACCCCCTTCCTCCTTTAAAACTGCCTTAATTCTTTGTGGCATAGATTCAACAAGGTGCTGTAAACATTTCTCTGGGATTTTGGTCCAAATTGACATTATTGCATCACACATTTGCTACAGATTTGTCTCCCATTCCACCACATCACAAATGTGCTCGATGGGATTGATGACATTGAATCCATTGTCATGTTCAAGAAACCAGTTTGAGATGATTTGATCTTTGTGACATGGCGCGTTATCCTGCTGGAAGTTGCCATTAGGGGGTGGGTACACTGTGGTCATAAAGGGATGGACCTGGTCAGCAACAATACTCAGATTGGCTCCAGTATTTAAACAATGCTCAATTGGTACAAAGGGGCCCGAGCTGTGCCAAGAAAATATTCCCCTCACCATTATTCCACCACCACCAGCCAGAACTGTTGACACAAGGCAGGATGGATCCATGATTTCATGTTGTTTATGCCAAATTCTAAACCTACCATCTGAATGTCGCAGCAGAAATAAAGGCTCATTAGGCCAGGCAACATGTTTTCCAACTTTTATTGTTCAATTTTGATTGGACTGTGCAAATTGTAGCCTCAGTTTCTTGTTCTTATTTGACAGGAGTGGCACCCAGTGTGGTCTTCTGCTGCTGTAGCCCATCTGCTTCAGTGTTTGATGTGTTGTGAATTCAGAGATGCATACCTTATTTGTAACACGTAGTTATTTGAGTAAATGTGCCTTTCCATCAGCTCAAACCAGGCTGGATTTTGTCTTTTGACCAGATTTTGTCTTCTCCCAAAAATCTGCTGCTCACTGGATATTTTCTCTTTTTCTGACCATTCGGTGTAAACCTTAGAATAAATCCCAGTAGATCCTCACTTTCTGAAAAACTCAAACCAGCCTGTCTGGCACCAACAACATAGACCTTGACCATGTCTACATGCCTAAATGCACTGACTTGCTGCAACATGATTAGCTGATTAGATATCTGCGAGCAGTTTAACAGGTGTACCTAATGAAGTGGCAGGTGACGGTCTATCCCATCCAAACCCTAATCTCTTCTTTTCACTCGTTACAGGGATCCTGGAGACGGACATCACGTTCCTGGTGATCTTTTCCCTGGTCTTTGTCCTGTCTTGTTACTTTGCCTGTAAGTGCCTGATGAACAAACTAAACATTTTCCTCAGCCACCAGAAAAAGCACTTAGCACTCCATTTTGACCTGAGAGCTTTGCTTTCCATGTTCATCTTCACACAAATCTCTCATTGATGTTAATGCATGATTCATCAAATGTCAGAATTACACTATCCCTAAGTGTTTTTTCTTTCTGGGATGAAAAGTTCCTGGCTTTCTGGAATATAGGACGGACTAGGAGAATAGGGGTTGTCTTTATGCCAGTGGTTTATAACTTTTTATTCTGGCCCATTAGCATCTCAGGAAATGCAACCAATGTTTATGTTAATATTTTGAGCTTATAGCTAGGGTTTCAACTAGTTGGCAACTGAATACATTAGCATAGATGAAAACAGGCACATGTTCTTGGCTACAGCGTCACATACTGAATCGAATGTCTACAACTGTGCTTGTTTTGTCACACAAACTGTTGTGTTACAGCAAATGTGCCCATTCTGATCACACAGTCTAATCTTGCTGCTTGCATTCTGACCAGTGGCTTGCAAATACAGTGTGAGAATTCTACCCTAGGCAAAATGATGAGATTATGACAGAGCATTCCAGGTGATGCAGCCATCTCGTTTTCTTTTGAAGCACTAAGCTGACCAGCACATTCTAGGATTGAGCGTGAAGTGGCTATGACCGATACAAATTGGCCAGCATCATAAAAAGAGATGTCCGGGTCTCAGCGCCATGAAAAAGTCTGGACAAATTAGGTTTTACTATCAAAAGACAGTAGGAGTCCCAGTTTTATCTTCATCTTTACAAAGTCAGCAACATTTGAAATGAAATGTAGAGTTGTGGGAATCAGAAAGAAAGGGAAGTATGTCTCTTTAGTAAAAATGAAATGGATCTCCTTACTGGTGGTGTAATAGCATGTGTCATAACAGCTAAATATGTAGAAGCCAGCCACAGGAAGTGGGGCAGATGAAGGCAGAACTGACAGCATTACGATATGGAGAGCGTATCCTCAGAGAATACAGTCCATGTATCTACAAACATCGAGACGCCTGCTGCACATTCACATGTATAATAAACCCCTGTTCTCTTTCACTCTCAGTCTGTGTCTTTTATTCACTCTCCTTTCTTGGTTACCATATCCCTCTCTCTCTTTGTATGTTATGTCTATGTCCCTCTGGCTTCCTTTTTACATCTCTTCTCGCTAACTAGCTCTTTTTCTCCCGTAGATAATCTTAAGGGCAGGCAACTTCTCCATACAACATATAAGATGTTTATGACTGCGGCTGGCGTAGAGGGTGAGTGTATACCGTAGCTCCATGCAGGAACGTACACGCGCACGGGAGGTTACTGCAGCATCCCAATCTGACTCACACTCTGCAGCCTGTGAGATCTCAAGCATTATAATGGCTCCCGATTATCATAGATCCTAACTACGGCCTTAGTGAAATGCTAGCATTGCTCCCTGTCTCTGTGTGAGGTAACTTAGAGCTGCCAGTGTTATGGACAGTTTTGCAGTGCGGAACATTACAATATTTCTGTCTCTCCGTGTCGTCCACCCACTCCTTAGTGCTCAGCCTGCTGTTCCACTGCATCTACTGGGGCCTGTACGCTAGAGATGGAGTGGGCAACGGCAGTCTCAAGATAATGGGTGAGTCTGGTCAGAAAAACCCTGTGAAGGAGTATAAAGGTTCACCTCCATAATCAGCACGTGTGCATGTGTGTAAAAACGTGCATGTGTTGACCTGATTTCCTGTCCTGGCATGATATAACAGATAACCTACTTACAGTATCCTTTCTCTCTGTCTACGGGGCTATAATCTGCTACACTCCTGCTGTACTCAACACCTCCTTCAGGGAAGATACTCTTCTCCGTCAGTTTCCTGGTGTTCCTGTTGATGCTGATCCTGCTGGGGAAAGGCTTCACTGTCACCAGGTTGGGAGTGTGTGTCTGCATTTGTCGTAGGGTGTGTGTCAGATTCTCACGTCGCCTTACCTGCGGGGCTACCTGTCCACGCATCTCAACTGAGTGACGCATCTGTCTGCTCTCTGCCAACCAGTCTGCCTGTCATTCTTAGTACTTCATTAATGTGACTGTAGATTATGGCCAGTCTGTTTTACACTTTCTAACACTGAAACACTCACATTCTCTCTCTTCTGTCTTTCTTTTTATACCTCTGCCCTTGATGGCTCTCTCTCTCTATCTCTATCTCTCTCTATCTCTCTCTATCTCTCTCTATCTCTCTCTATCTCTCTCTCTCTCTCTCTCTCTCTCTATCTCTCTCTATCTCTCTCTATCTCTCTCTTGCTCTCTCGCTCTCCACCCTCTCCAATGTTCACTTACTCAGCCATTGTTGCTGAAACTATAATGCAGCAATAATGACAATCTCTGAAAGTTGGTGATGAACAGCTTTAGATTTAATAAGCTGTCTACATACTCTAGTATCAAACAAAGAGAATATGTTCATCTGTGTCGGTTATGGTTAACCCCTCTGTGTGTATCAGTCTGTGTGAAGGTTAACCCCCCTGTATCAGTCTGCTTTAAGATTAACCCCTCTGTGTGTATCAGTCTGTGTGAAGCTTAACCCCCCTGTGTGTATTAGTCTGCGTGAAGGTTAACCCCCCTGTGTGTATCAGTCTGCATGAAGGTTAACTCCCCTGTGTGTATCTGTTTGTGTGAAGGTTAACCCCCTGTGTGTATCTGTTTGCGTGAAGGTTAACTCCCCTGTGTGTATCTGTTTGTGTGAAGGTTAACCCCCTGTGTGTATCTGTTTGTGTGAAGGTTAACCTCCCTATGTGTGTCTGTCTGTGTGAAGGTTAACCCCCCTGTGTGTATCAGTCTGTGTGACGGTTAACCCCCCGTGTGTATCTGTCTGTCTGAAGGTTAACCCCCTGTGTGTATATGTCTGTGTGAAGGTTAACCACCCTGTGTGTATCTGTCTGCGTCGAAGGTTAACCACCCTGTGTGTATGTTTCTGCGTAAAGGTTTACCCCCTGTGTGTATCTGTCTGTGTGAAGGTTAACCCCCCTGTGTGTATCAGTCTGTGTGACGGTTAACCCCCCTGTGTGTTACTGTCTGCATGAAGGTTAACCCCCTGTGTGTATCAGTCTGTGTTAAGGTTAACCCCCTGTGTGTTTCTGTCTGCATTAGGGCCAGGATTAGCCACAGTGGATCTGTCAAGCTGTCCATCTACATGACAGTCTACACCATCACCTACATCATCCTCTTCATCTACGAGGCAGAGGTACTGTAGGCCACAATGTTGCTGCTCCACTCCTACTCAACATCCCATAAAGCACAACCCAGGTTGATGAAATGACAAAAGTGTTTTTCGTCATTAAATGGGTGTGTCCGCCTACTATGCAGACATAAACTATGCAGATCATGGTTGCTTCAAAAAGTAAAACAAAGCAAGAATTTTGTTTTGAAGTATTTATTACAACAATGTTGGTGTCACCATTATCAATATAACAATCTGGTGCGTGCATGCAGAAATTAAGATATTTGCGGAGATAAAGAATAAATAAAACAGTTGACTGATTACTATGACAGGAATATATATCATCCACAACATCTGGATGAAATCTTAACTCAAGTTAATATAAAAAAGGTTTTGCTATTGCTTGAAATTAGCACTGGCTGCATTGACTTCAATGAAGAATTATTTTTTCTCTACCCCTGAAAATAGTAACTTCCGCTGTGAGAGACTAGCTTCCATCACTGACCAACCGTTGCATTTGTTAGATTTTTTATAAGCTTTAAATGATTTAACATTGGTGCTAGTAGTATATAGTTTAAAGGGTTTTTCACCCACCCTGTCTGCTTGCACTGGGCATACATACATAATGTAGAGGAGCAATAATACCCGAACCGTGATATCCTGTCTCCCAAACTGTGAAACTTAATACACGGCACACAAACACATCCTGACCATTACTCAGTTCTGGAAAAGAGTCAACAACAAACACACATTCATGAATGCATGCTTACACCCACGCACATGCACAGACATTTACACACATTTCATTTATTCAAATGGGAACTTATCCTATCCCTAACACCAAAAAAGAGCACATGTTGTTCCCATTGATACATTAACACTTGTTTACACACACAAACACACATACTCATGACAATACACATACACACATGCGTCAACATCTTCACCAACAGAGACATTGATATATTTTATAAAAATGTGCAATGTCATCCCAACCCATGCTGTTACACCACACAGTGGTGTTAGTATCGTAATACGCCTGCTATGTTATCAAGGGAATGTTGATATGTGGTTGTATGACTTTCTAAGCATAGATTAACAGTAGTTCTGATACATCCATTATATAGCCAGAAGTATGTGGACACCTGATTATCACTACCATATGAGCTTGTTCAACATCCCAAACAATGGACATTAAAGTATAGACAAATATTTAACAATGTTACTATAGAATGATTTTAGTAATATACAGTCGTATGCAAACGTTTAGGCACTCCTGAAAATTTCCATGATTTTCATTTATAAATAACTGGGTGTTTGAAACTATCAAATAACTGAAGGACACATTTTGGTAGTGAAATCAGGTTAATTGGATTAACAGAAAATGTGCAATGTGCATCAAAATGAAATTAGACAGGTGCATAAATTTGGGCACCCTTATCATTTTGTTGACTTGAATACCTGTGACTACCTAGCACTGATTAATTGGAACAGACAATTGGTTTTGTAAGCTCATTAAGCCTTGAACTACATAGATGGGTGCATCCAATCATGAGAAACGGTATTTAAGGTGGCCATTGCAAGTTGTTGTTCTCTTTGACTCTACGCTGGAGAGTGGCAATATGGGGGCCTCAAAACAACTCTCAAATGACCTGAAAACAACGATTGTTCAACATTGTGGTTTCGGGGAAGGCTACAAAACGCTATTACAGAGATTTATGTTGTTACACTTTAAGTGTTCACTGTGAGGAACATAGTAAGGAAATGGAAGACCACAAGCACAGTTCTTGTTAAGGCCAGAAGTGGCAGGCCAAGTAAAATATCGGAAGAAGCCTTTTCTGCACACACGCCACGGAGTCGCTTGAGGTATGCAAACGCACATTTGGACAAGCCAGCTTCATTTTGGAAGAAGGTGCTTTGTACTGATGCAACAAAGATGGAGATATTTGGTCATAAGAAGGGCGTTATGCATGGAGGCAAAAGAACACAGCTTTCTAAGACATACACTTGCTACACACAGTAAAATTTGGTGGAGTTTCCATCATGCTGTGGGGCTGTGTGGCCAGTGCCGGTACTGGGAATCTTGTTAAAGTTGAGGGTCGCATGGATTCCACTCAATACAAGCAGATACTTGAGAATAATGTAGAGGAATCACAAAGTTGAAGTTTCGCTGGGGCTGTATATTTCAACAAGACAAGGACCCAAAACACAGCCCAAAATTTACTCTGGCATTTATGCAGAGGAACAACTACAATGATCTGGAATGGCCCTCCCAGTCCCCAGACCTGAATATCATTGAAAATCTGTGGGGTGATTTGAAGCGGGCTGTCCATGCTCGGCAACCATCAAACTTAACTGAACTTGAGATGTTTTGAAAGGAGGAATGGTCCAAAATACCTTCATCCATAATCTAGTCACTCATTACAGGCTATAGGAAGTGTATAAAAGCTGTTATTGCTGCTAAAGGAGGCTCAACTAAATATTGATGAGATATTTCTGTTGGGGTGCCCAGTTATTTGATAGATCAAAATGAAATTGCTGATCCAAACACCCAATTATTTATAAATGAAAATCATGCAAATTGTCAGGGGTGACTAAAAATTTGCTTATGACTGTACGTCCTGCGAGACACTTTGGTGATGTTGACTGTAGTGTAAAGCCTTTGGCCCATCTAGCAATTTATCGTAACTAGTAACATCTCTCGGACAATATCGCCCAAGAGATATATGCCCTACCTTGCTTCAGTAGGTACAGAAATATTAAAATTACATTAAAATGCAGTTGTCCAGTCATCTTGTAGCCTAGGCATACCCCTTCCACACATTTTATACCAATATAGATGTCACTGACGGCACTGCGAAGAAACATACAGTTAACAAAGCTTTCCAAAATCTAAGTAGCTAACAAAAAAAAAGATGGCTATCACAAACATTCTGTGGTTTTGCATGAGAAAAACCTGAGAATGTTTGTAAAGCACCGTCTGTAACAGGTTTGGAGTACTATTCTAACGTATCTCTTTTACCACTCACCTCCACATCCACCCTACTGTCCCTCACATCCCACTGACCATCACCTGTCTCTAACTCAGACACACTCGGTTGAATTTAAATATCACAAATTAGACTGTCAGTGTCAGACAATGTGGACAATAACTACCAATAGCAGTTCAGCTGTATTCATGCTTGTTGGTTTAATGTAAGAGCACATACATCTAAATGACATAAAAACAACAGATTGTAGCTCAAAATTGTCTAAACAGGTGTCTTAATCTATTCTATCCATTTTATCACTCACCTTAGGATCCATCCACTGTAACTCACATCCATCTGACAGTCTCCTGAATCTGGCTCAGACACACTTTGCATTCGTCAAACAATTCAGTCAGACACACACAGTGGCCATTCATGTAGTGCAACAAATATACTGATGTATCTTACAGTTCAGTTTAATGATTTATTATGACTCCAGAAACATATCTTGTGCAAATAAATGTAATTTTCCCCCATGTGTCATGAAAACAATTCTGCCCGTGCCAAAAACCGCTACTGGGTACAGATTGAACGATAATCTGTCACAGATACATTTCAAAATAAAGTCGCAACTTTCACACAATCCTCCCAAAGTTGTTCAGTGGGGCTGTGGTCTGGGCTGTGTGCAGGCCCCTTGAGTTCCTCCACACCAAACTCATCAAATCATGTCTTTATGGACCCTGCTTTGTGCAAAGGGGCACAGTCATGCTGTAATATGAAAGGGCCTTCCCCAAACTGTTGCCACAAAGTTGTTTTAACCAAATCGTTTTAACATATCTTGGTATCATGTACCACTAAGATGACTCATGTAATCTCATGTAAGAGGTCCGAGGAAAGTCAGAGAACCCATAGTCAGGGCCGAACCACTAACTATCATGACGTAGACTTTCCTGCAATGCAGCCAATTAGCCCACATACTTTTGGCTATATAGTGTGTTAGATCAGGTTAGATTCAACTTTCACAAAGTACAAAAGCCATGTCAATAAAAATTATAAAAACATCTAAAAGTAAACAACAATCGCAGTTGCAATGTGGCCTTATTTAATCATTAGCTCATTAGAATACTGGTGACCGTTACAAAAAATATTGTGGAGGTTGAGGGCTGTGTGTCAATGCAATTGGATTTGCATGATAAAAAGGCAAATAAAATGCTTAGAAAATCTCTTGTATGTTCATAGTATTTGGTCATTGTAGTTAGGAACTGTAAATGTATGTGTTTTGTGTCAGTTCTTCGACCCAGGTGAGGTACTGTATGCTTATGACAGCGCGGCAGGCTACGGTCTAATGGGTCTCCAGCTGCTGGCCTACGTGTGGTTCTGCTACGCCGTCCTGATTTCCCTCAAACATTACCCTGAGAAACAGCCATTCTACATCCCCTTCTTCACTGCATACACACTCTGGTGAGAGCCTATAACCCTACATGCTGCCCTACTGTACATGCTGCCCTACTGTACATGCTGCCCTACATTCTGCCCTACTGTACATGCTGCGCTAAATGCTGCCCTACTGTACATGCTGCCCTACATGCTGCTCTACATTCTGCCCTACTGTACATGCTGTGCTACATGCTGCCCTACTGTACATGCTGCGCTACATGCTGCGCTACATGCTGCGCTACATGCTGCGCTACATGCTGCGCTACATGCTGCGCTACATGCTGCGCTACATGCTGCG
>JACXGM010037997.1:0-10950 GCA_016801145.1 Umbra pygmaea
TTAACTACTTAAATAACTGAGAGACCCTACTCACTGATGGATCTACTCCAAGGATGAACAAATAACGCTGGTGGAGGAGCATTCAGTCTGCATGTACACCTGATGACCATTTTCTTACAAGCGCAATGACTCCAAATACCACCAGATGTCGCCACATAACCTCTCTAACAAAGCACTGACACTGATATGAGTCAGAACAGCCCCTTAGCAGCCATTTTGTGAAAACATGCTAATTATTGTGTCATAACCATGCAACTTACTGTCGCACAGTAGAGAAATTACCGTAAAGTCCAGGAGATGCTCGCAGGCAATCGGGGGGATGTGGACGCATACAGTCAAAATGACAAAATAATTAATCTGAATACTTACCAAAAGTTGCTCCTGGTCATATGCTCATGGACAACTTATACTCACGCTCTCCTTTCTCTGCGAGAGGCAAGATTTGTAATGATTCAGAAGTATCACTATGTTTAGACACGTTGCTCATGTCTACGTCGTCACGCTCAGCGTGAAGGCCTTTTTATGCTGGCTACGGCATCATGACCCTTTTGAAGTTTTGCATTGGTTGTGCGTTGGTTGAATGTGTTTCTTTGCAACACGGTACATTTCGCCACCATAACGCTAGAGGGTGTCACCTCTGTCGCTCACCACTGGAATGTTATTTGCAAGATGTCTGCCAACCAGTTTATGTTATGTGTTAGCAAGCAAACTTTAGCACTGCCCACAAAGTACTGCTTGCTGGCAAAGTGCTAATTTCAAAATGTTACTGACAAAAAACGTTACTGACAAATAACCTCGTCATTGTAAAGACCTGCTGTGAAGTCATGTTATTGTTCTATATTGGCAGTAACCTGCACAAAGTTGCAAGCAGATACAAGCAGCACAAAATATAAATATATAAAATAAAAAACTATACAGATCAACTGTATACAAAAACTATTTACATATAAACAGCACATCACAAGGTGCAAACAAAACAGCAGGAACAGTTTATTTGTTCTGCTGCGCCTCTCAGACGTGTAAAACGTGCTGGAGACTGATACCTGAGTAGAAGTAGAGATGCTATACTAAAATCCTACTCCAGTAAAAGTGAAAAGTCACCCACTGGATTTCTACTTGAGTAAAATTCTAAAAGTATCTGAATTTAAATGGACTTATAAACCAAAAGTAAAATGTGGATCTCAAATGTACTTTAAGTACACAAATTTGTATAATGTATAAGTAAAATAGTCACATCTGTTGATGGATACTATGAAATGGCAGAGGTGCTTGGCTACTAGGATACATTATAGAAAACTGTGTAAATGTGGTAGCCTGGCAAGCAAGACCCACATGTCTGGGAACTCAACATTGGCAGTGCTCAATCCAAGGGGCGGTATAAACGGTTGTCTTTCAAATTCCCTATGCACGCAATAGAATAGCGCTAAAACCAACCAGAGCAACGAAGTGTCTGGTCGGCAAAACTCTGAACACATCTTCCTTTTGTAAGAAAGACTTTAGTGCCGTTCTTTGTTATTTTCTCAAATAAAATATTAATTCCAATCTTCCAGAGTCGCGGCCAAAGCCGATTCGAAAAAACGCTGTTCGCCAGCAGCAGCAACCATTTCTTTGTATTCCCGTAATTACGTTAAGGCCGCCCACTGACTCTATAAACGTTGTGATTGCCCTGACCAGAATTTGTTTTTTCCAGCTCAAGTCAACGGAGAGTTGCTAGACTGTCCCTAGCTGCAAATTATATTTGCTGCCACTAGGGTGCATCTAGATTTCTAGGCTATAAATGTGGCCTCCTGAAAAAGACGAAACTTGTATGCAACCAACAGCCTAGGCTTCTACAAACAAATATTCCAGTTGAATGATGAATATAATAAATGCAGGTTATGCAGAGTCCATCAGGTTGGCCCAAAAGCCATTTCCCTCGAATAAACATTTACTAAATTTTCCCCCCCATAAATGTACAGACTCCATATTGGTGGAGAGTTTTGAGAACCACTGGTCTTGAGCAGGGCCATTTACATAACTGTTAAATAGCATGTGCTGAAGCTAGAAAAACAAAGGCAGTCTATATAAAGCATACTTGCAACCGTGGAACAGACAATTTGGGAATTGTTATTATTTTTTATTATTTCCTTAAGGAGAAAATGGCTGAAGGGACAAAGGGCACCCTCTGGCACCCTCCATAGCAGATGCCACTGTTTGGCCAAAGCTGATACACTCGCAGTAGGTCCATCCTGCATTCATCTAGCTGTGCCATCTGCTTAACCAACCAGTCATCCTGGTTCCCCTTCTGTTTGGACTCCACCCGGTACACAGGTGACTCGACTACCATTGAAGCTGGGGAGCTACACAGAGCAGGTACAGGTGGTAGTTGTGTATACAATGGCTGTGCTGGTGAGGTTATATATAATGTAGGGAACATTGCGGTATTAAGTGTTGTGTACACCAAGTGGCTGTCTGGACAGGAATTAAACAAACCTGACTGGAGTTAGAGATTCCAGCCATCATACTTGGCCCTGTTATGACAGATAGATCGATTAGGTTTTACTCTTACATTTATATAGTTTTATAAACATAGTATATTTTAAAAAGGTACAAGTTTAGAACGAAATACACAAAAGGTAAAGAGAGGAAGAAAAAAGTACAGTCAAAATAAGTAAATGTAAAAGTAAAAGTAAATGTAAAATTAGTGCAAAGGAATCTGAGTTTTAGAGGTAGATCAAATTGGTATGTTAAGTGGCAGGCAAATACAATGTAATAAATTAACACTTGAGTATGACTGTGCAAATGGTTATTGTGCAAATAACAGTTGATAAATAAGATAATTAAAAGAAATTCTGTGCAAGTCAGTGTGTACAAAGGCACCATTGGGCAAAAGTATATGTATTTCACAGTACTGTACTGTAGAAGCACCAAGACAACGATGGTTAGTTGATAAAACAGACATTATTAACAGGGTTCAAAATGAACTTTTTCATCCACCTATCAAACGGCTAGTGAAACGTTGTCCTTTTCACGAAAGAACTCCGAGCAAAACAATGGCGGTATAGAGGGAGAGGAAAACCAGAAAAGCTACATTTCAGAAAGACTGACCAATCACATTCCTTGTGGTCTGTGTAGCATTGACGCGCAAGTTACATTTTTGGAGAGGTGCACGTCACTCGACAGCTGATGGCAAAGGGTCCGCGTTGACGCAGAGGGGTCTCCGTGGGTACGCCATCGATTTGAAGCAGAAGCATAAAACAGCCTTGAGGCTGCGCACAGTGCACAGTACACTTGGCTACCACCGAAAAAGTGATTCTAATTGACTTCACTTGCTCTCCATAGGAATGAATGGTGTCGGTTTGTCCATTCATTATACTGTAATTGTTTACAGCCTCACTGGCACATGTTCTCACAGTAACAACTAACAACAGTCACCATTTTGTTGTGTACTAATTAAATGACCAAACAAAACAGTTCAATTAGCCCAAGTAAAAAAAAGTATATTTAAATGTACTTGAAATGTATTTTATTTATCCTAAATATACTTCTAATATATTATTTTGGTATGTATATTTTGAAAGTATACTTCAAATATACTTAAATATATTAAATACATACTTATGGTTAAACATAAGTATACTAGAAATATAATACTGGAGTATAATTTAAATATACTTTTTTTTTACTTGGGAGGTTCCTACTCATTCCATTTCTATGGTTATTACCATAGACCATATATACTGTATCACTGTACATAACATGTGTGATGTCACCCATTGGTTTGTGAAGGTCTGATGTGGGTCATCGAATTTGCCGTTACAGACGCAGACATCTTGGTTGCGAATGTAATGATTTTAGACGAGAGTTAGGAGTAATCTAGCTAGCTATTAAGACAAAATGTAAAAACAATATGTAACGTTACTTACCGGAAAAACTGAACTGCCAACTCCTTTGAGTTTCTTATCATACAACTGAATGCCATAGCCACGCCCTAAACGCCCTTTTGCTTTATTGCCGATTTTAAAATCAACAAGACCATAATTTCAAAAATTAACAAAAAGGCTTAAATCTAGCGATTGAGACCATGTACTCATTATGAGTTTTTTTACTGAGGTAATAAATCATGTGAGAAATGTCTCTCTCATGGACTATTGCGGAAACCAAGTTCTTTTGCAACCAGACGTATCGCCCCTAGCTGGAATTCAGGTAGATTGCAGGTTTAAGGCACTTCCACATTTGCGTTACTTTGCCAAAGCGGATGCTCCCCCTGTGGTTATTACCACAGGGCTAGCATCCGGTTTGGCAAAGTGAAGCAAATGTGGAAGTGCCATGAACCTGCATTCCAGCTGGAGACGACACATGTGGTGGCAAAAGAGGTTGGTTTCTGTAGAAATCTATGAGACTTCTCAATTTATTACCACACTAAAATTTTCGTGATGAGTTTATGGTCTCAATCGCTAGTTTTAAGTATTTTGCAATACAGAATGATGTTAATTTTTTAAAATTATGGTCTTGTTTATTTAAAAATTGGCGATAAAGCAGAGGGTGTTTTAGGATGTGGCTATCGATGTGATTGACATTGACTGTGCCAGAAAAAATGTGTAACGTAACATAGCAGGTAAGCAGCATTGCCAACTCTCAGCTAACATCACAGTCAGATGCCGCCTCGTCTAAAATCGTCACAACTGCAACCAAGATGGTTGCGCCCATAACGGCAAATTTGATGACTCAAGTCAGATATTCACAAGCCAATGGGTGACGTCACACGTTTCGTCCAGTACTATAGACCTCAACAGTCCAGCCCACAGCTGACTCTGGAAGTAAGAATACAATACAATTTCTCCATTAACAATTAGAGTATAAGCCTTAAAATCGTAACCATTAATATACTTAAAACCAGCTACGACATGACTAAGCGATTGTATCTGCTCATATAGACACCAAAAGTCCATGGGGCACCAACCTTGTTTTGAGATAAATGTATTTTGTTCGTGATGTCTTGGTTAAGTACTTCATTACCCACAATTCTAAACATTCCCACACTCCCACAGTAATGCCTCTGATTGGTTTAACTCCATGATGTCATGGAGACAAACTCATAGTTACCATGGAAATATTTTCTGAGCCCGCAAAAAAGCTATAGCTGTGCCTCAATGTGAAGGCTGCATCCTTCGAAGGCCACAGACTTTGAAGGATGCACCCTACATGGCCTTTGGAGGCTGCGAATGTAGCCATCATTGGATAACCGATTGAGCCACCAGGTGTTCCCAATAACTGCCTAGCAAACGGTGCGAGAGGAGAGCTGCCATCCTACATGACATTTGTGAAATGTCAAGTAACTATGGAGCCTGAATTGCTAACATTCATTTTTATTTTATTTATGTTACTGGAGGAATTATACACTTTGATATATGTTTAAATTTGGCCTTTTATTTTGAAGGTTTTATTAATCTTTCAGCGGGAGATCAGGGACAGGTCTGGTATATCGCAGCCAACAATAGTCGAAGTATGCCAGCAGTTTTGGCGGCTATAAGGTCCCTTTCTGGTATATTCAAACTATGATTAAAAGACAATTTTATGAGATTGCTGGGTTTCCAATTGGGGCGAATCGGGCAATTGATTGTAGCTACTGCATCTGTAGCCACCATCTATGAATGATTACGCATTTATCAATCGCAAAAACTTTAATTCAATCAACGTTCAGATCATATGTGATGCCAGGATGTTTGTTCTGAATATGGTAACCGGTGGCCGGGTGGGACAAGCGACTCTATTTTTTTTACTGCAGCGTTGGAACAAGGCTACAGGGTGCACTGCATGGCTGGAGTCATCTCATCGGTGAGTTACGCTCTCGTACAAATATTATAATAGTTCTACATAGTTTTTTGGTGAAACGGATGGATGTGATTCCTCTTGGTGACAAAGGTTATGCCCTGACTGAGTACCTTATAACACGCGCTTGCAAATCCCCAAACAAGCAGGAGCACAGGTTCAACAGTGCGCACACATGCACACGAACCACAGTGGAGTGATCGGTTTGCTTAAGGGCAGGTGGCTCTGTCTTGGGTAAGCAGGGCGGGGGGATTGCTATACACACCAGAGCATGCATGCAACATAATTATGGCATATAGGTTTCTCCACAATATTGCACTAGAGAACGGTGCCATTCAATGAAGACCAGTGGCCACAACAGCCACCATTGGGCTATACCAAGGAGAAAGGATCTTATTCTGAGCTTCTAATATAATAAGTGCTATCTTGTGAAAGAAAGCTAGGGTGAAGTCAGCTTAAATTGGCCACGTTTTGGTAAAGGGCTTATAATACCATCAAATAAGCTTTGCATGAGATCTAATGTAATCTTTCTGCTCTGCCCACCTAGAAAACTCAGACCAATCAAAACTCTTGTTACAAGTCCACAAGTGTTGAAGCAACAATGCAAGATCAGTGATTTGCTGTAAAGATATTAAAATATATGATGCTACAACATTATTTGGCCCATTTTATCTGATGGCCCAATTTAGCTGACTTCACCCTACTTAAAAAATACAACTTGGAAGGTTTATTAAAAATAATGAATTCATTTGAAATTCCTTTAACAATCGATGCCTGATTTTAAACTTCCAATTAATACCAAGCGGTTGGCCTGCACTTGAGACCCGAGCGTCTGTTTTTATCACAGAGAAATTCCTTTCCTTTGCCGGATTTCGCTTATCCATGTCGTAAATTCTAAGGGGTGAGGCCTCTAATCCGTGCATAAATGTGGGCATGATATTTAAATTACGATGGATTTCAACCGTCTGATTTATCAACACCCGTTAATTCGTACGCTAGAATTGGAGTGATAAGAATGTTTTGTAAATCACACATGAGCCTCGTCGTAAGATGATTTCTGTGCTCAGATCTACACTGGTTTCTACACACGTTAGATAATTGAGGGCCAATGTAACTCCAAGTCAATCACACTTCTGTGAAATCACACTGTTTGACAATCAATTTCACATGCTGTTATACAAATGGAACAAACAGGTGGAAATTATCAGCAATTAGCAAGACACCCCCAATAAAGGAGTGGTTCTGTAGGTGGTAACCACAGACCACTTCTCAGTTCCTATGCTTCCTGGCTGATGTTTTGGTCACTTTTAATTGCTGGCGGTGCTTTCACTCTAGTGGTAGCATGAGACGGAGTCTACAACCCACACAAGTGGCTCAGGTAGTGCAGCTCATCCATGATGGCACATTAATGTGAGCTGTGGCAAGAAGGTTTGCTGTGTCTGTCAGCGTAGTGTCCAGAGCATGGAGGTGCTACCAGGAGACAGGCCAGTACATCAGGAGATGTGGAGGATGCCATAGGAGGGCAACAACCCAGAAGCAGGACCGCTACCTCCACCTTTGTAAAAGGAGGAGCAGGAGCACCACTGCCAGAGCCATGCAAAAGGACCTCCAGCAGGCCACAAATGTGCATGTGTCCACTCAAACGGTCAGAAACAGAATCCATGAGGGTGGTGTGAGGGCCAAATGTCCACAGGTGGGGGTTGTGCTTACAGCCCAACACTGTGCAGGACATTTGGCATTTGCCAGAGAACACCAAGATTGGCAAATTCGCCACTGGCCCCTGTGCTCTTCACAGATGATAGCAGGTTCAAACCGAGCACATGTGACAGACATGACAGAGTCTGGAGACGCCGTGGAGAACGTTCTGCTGGCTGCAACATCCTCCAGCATGACCTGTTTGGCGGTGGGTCAGTAATGGTGTGGGGTGGCATTTCTTTGGGGGGCCGCACAGCCCTCCATGTGCTCGCCAGAGGTAGCATGACTGCCATTAGGTACCAAGATGAGATCCTCAGACCCCTTGTGAGACCATATGCTGGTGCGGTTGGCCCTGGGTTCCTCCTAATGCAAGACAATGCTAGACCTCATGTGGCTGGAGTGTGTCAGCAGTTCCTGCAAGAGGAAGGCATTGATGCTATGGACTGGCCTGCTCGTTCCCCAGACCTGAATCCTATTGAGCACATCTGGGACATGATGTCTCGCTCCATCCACCAACGCCACATTGCACCACAGACTGTCCAGGAGTTAGCGGATGCTTTAGTCCAGGTCTGAGAGGACATCCCTCATTAGAACACCCGCCACCTTATCAGGAGCATGCCCAAGCATTGTAGGGAGGTCATACGGGCACATGGAGGCCACACAAACTACTGAGCCTAATTTTGACTTGTTTTAAGGACATTACATCAAAGTTGGATCAGCCTGTAGTGTGGTTTTCCACTTTGATTTTGAGTGTGACTCCATATCCAGACATCCATGAGTTGATAAATTTGATTTCCATTGATAATTTTTGTTTGATTTTGTTGTCAACACAAAGTATTTCATGTGATTAGTTCATTCATTCAGATCTAGGATGTGTTATCTTAGTGTTCCTTTTATTTTTTTGAGCAGTGTATAAGGAATTTTCCAGAAGTCAATGGGAGAAATGAATGGGAAATTTACTTCCGGAACCCAAGCTCTCTCAGACGAGGGGCGGGACCTATGAGGTCTATAGTCTATGATTATGGCGGTCTATATACGGTCTATGGCCGTTTGTGTTATTACC
The DNA here is from genome assembly GCA_016801145.1 of Umbra pygmaea. Taxonomy (NCBI): domain Eukaryota; kingdom Metazoa; phylum Chordata; class Actinopteri; order Esociformes; family Umbridae; genus Umbra; species Umbra pygmaea. The sequence goes on from JACXGM010037997.1 coordinate 8,570, forward strand.
ATAGATTGTATAATTACTGGATATAACCATGTGTGACGTCACCCATTGTTTTGTTAAAATCTGATTTGGGTCATCGAATTTGCCGTTACGGGCGCAGACATCTTGGTTGCGGATGTGACGATTTCAGACGAGAGGGAGGAGTAATCTAGATAGCTAACTGATATTAATTGGGATGCTAACGAAAAACAGTATTAAAACAAAATATAAAAGAAATTGTAACGTTGCTTACCGGAAAAAGTAATTTATCACATATTTTACAAAATAAATGAGACCATAATTCAAAAAATGAACAACATGATAAATTGCAGAAGGCTTGAATCTAGCGATTGAGATCATATACTCATTATGAAAATGATTATTACCTCAGTAAATCAAGTATATTATGTCTCTCATCCTCATAGATTATTACAGGCTTTTCTTTGAGCCAATCGCGTGATAGACGGGTCGGAGGCACAGCGTACTCGTGGGGTTCCACTGCGGAGGAGATGGAGCAGGAGCTGGTGGAAATTATTGAATTTGATAGGCTGGCGCTGGAAAGGAAAAACAAGTTGAATACTGTGTTGGTGGCGGGTCGCGACGGCTGTGCAGGGGGTGAGGTCGGCATGGATGGGAGTTTGGATGTTAGTGTGGGTGTAGCTGGAGGGGCGGTAGGGTTTGAGGAAGCACGGCGTGTTAAGAGGAAGAAGAAGCGCACGGAAGAAAGAGGGTGGTGAGAGTAGTTTGGGAGAGGTTGAAGGGCCGGCATTTGGTGGTGAGGAACAGGGGTATAAGGTTATTGTGGAGTTTTCGGCCCCGACAGGTAAGTTGTTACACCCGGTGTCACTCACGGCGGCAATTAGGGAACAGGTTGGGAAGGTGGTGGATGCTAGGTGTTTGAGTGGTGGGAGGGTTCTTATTGTGGTGGGTAGTGTGGCTCTGAGGGATAAGTTGCTGAATTTTGAGGTGTTGAAAGGGGGTAAGGTGAAGTGTCTGGTGCCTGGGTTAGATAGGGTGAGTCACACTGTGTTTTTGGAGTTTGGGGGGACTTTGTCGGGTAGGGTGCACTTAGGATATCTTAGTTTTTATGTAAGGGAATATGTGCCACCGCCACTGAGGTGTTTTAATTGTCAGCGGATGGGCATGTGGCTGCTGTGTGCAGAGGGAAGGGTAGGTGTGGGGGTGCGCATGAGTATGGTAAGTGTGGGGTAGGGGACGTGGTGAGGTGTTGTAATTGTGGTGGGAAGCACAGTGCTGCGTTTGGGGGGGGTGTGGTTCAGAAGAAGGCGGCGGAGGCACAGCGGGTTACGATGGTAGATGGGGTCACGTATGTGGAAGCGGTGTGGAGAGTGGGGGGACTTGGGGTTGGTGTGCAGGTGGAGAAGGAGAGGGTTTTAGGCCCGGTGTCGGAGGACGGTTTGGGTGTTCGCAGTGTGGTGTTGTCAGAGAAGTGTATGCATGAGTGTGTGGTTGGTAAGGATTCACTGGTGGTGGACAGGGTTGAATTTTTGGCGTTTTTGTGTAGTGTGGTGAATGTGTGTAGTCAGGTTAAGGGACGGAATGCGAGGATTGATGTTGTGGTGGGTGCTGCTAGGGAGTTTATGGGTATTACGTATTGACGTCACGGGGGAGATGGTTCACGAGCTGATGAAAGGGAAGGGGGAGGGTAGGTAGTGGGATGGGGTAGTGGGCTGTATTTTAATTTCTAGGGTGGTGGGTTGTAGTGGGTGGTGTTGAATTGGGTGGGCCGTGACCGGCCTCACACTCCAGTACAGTTGGTGGCGGTAGATGCACCATAACTTGGTTGCGATCCGCCAATAACCCAAAGAAGAAGAAGAAGTAGACAATTACAGAAAATCAAGCTCTTTTGCAACCAGGCGTTTTGCTACCCTGGAAATCCAGAGATCTCGCGAGAGCACAATTTGAATTTGCTCAGCAAGTTACTCTGGCACCGAGTAATTCTGCTCATTAACTATGCCCTAGTAGCCGAGCTGCACCAATCACATCGGTGTATCTGATATAGGCGTGCCAGAGGTGTGTTAAACAGATGACGACACGACAGCGCTGCGACCTCGAAGTCATTAGTAAACATTGTAAGATCGCTATGGATTAACACCAGTTGTTTAAAACGACTTTGGCCACTACAATGAGTTAGACTTGGCTTTTTACTAAAAGAGGAACAGAAGACGGCGCTCTGAATCATTCCTTTTTTTATAAAATGACGTTTTTGCTGTTTTGCGACCTGATACACCAAGAGTTTTATCTACCAGTTAGCTCCGCCATAGGGGCTTAGCGAAAAACCACTGGTGATTGGTCGTAGTGTTATCCAATTGCGTACCTTAAGATTTTCAAATGCATGCTTGGTGCCGCCTCTCGAGTTGGGTCATTTTCATTACTCGATGCCA
>JACXGM010037998.1:0-10950 GCA_016801145.1 Umbra pygmaea
AGGCTCCGCGATTTATCTTAGCCTGGCTGTTAGCCTGCTCTGGAGCAGGCTAGCTGCAAAGAATAAATCGCCATGGTTACTTGGCTGGGTTTACTTCTAGCAGCTTTTGTGCAACCAAGTGAAGACGAAATTTATCCAGGATAACTTGAAAATCCCGGCTTAATCCCTTATCTTGGTTTTGTGCAATACCCCCCTGGTTCAGTAACAGCCAGAGATTGGATTTGTTGACCACAACCTGGTTACTTGTGCCCCTCATTTTGCTGATCAAAACACATAGTTTAGTCAAATTTTAGCCAATAATTACAATGTTTTATTACACTGTACCTTTGCTCTCTGACTACAAGCTTTAATACTTTACTCAAAACATGAATAAGAATTGATAGATGACAAAACATTTTTCAACTTTGAAAATGGAAATAAAAATATTTAAAACATATTCCTTCTCCTTTTGAGTTTATGGAGAAATCATTGAAAATGCTTCAAAATATACAGCATATATACACTACAGGTAAAAACATTTAGAACACCCAGGAATGTACATGTGTTTTCATAAAAATATATACCTTTATTTACCAAGGTGGCATTAAATTGATGGAAATTACCGTAATTCCTCAAATAAAAACAGGTAGTCAAATAAACGCTGGGCCTCTGATAGTGGCCGGGGGTGTGTTCAACACGGACAAATAAAGGCCGGTCTTAAATAAAGGCCGGGGGAATATTACGTGTGGATAATAAAAACAAAAGTTAAACATAATCACAACTTTTCCTTCTGTGATGATTATTCCATGGGAAAAAATTTGAAAAACTTGTTAGTTTATGTTAGGCAAGAATCAATATATTGCTTAAAACATTTAAGTTTAAAGATTGTCACATGTACAGAAGACTGCTATTGCATGTACAGTGAAACACTGGTGCCTGTTCCAACCCCAACAATGCAGTAGTAATAACAAAATGAAAACCAAAAATGTCAAAAGTATTGGTCTGCGAAAAGTATTCTGCTTCTGTGTTCTTAGATATTTTGTCAGTAGTTACTATGGTATACTGAAGTATAATTACAAGCATTCCATGAGTGTCAAATGCTTTTATTCACAATTGCATGAAGTCTATGCCGAGTCAATATTTGCATTGTTGACCCTTCTTTTTCAAGACCTTTTTCAATGATCAATGCTTGGAGTTTGTCAGAATTTGTGGGTTTTTGTTTGTCCACCCACCTCTCGAGGATCGACCCCAAGTTCTCAATAGGATTAATGTCTATTGAGTTTCCTGGCCATGGACACAAAATGTTGATGTTTTGTTCCCTGAGCCATTTAGTTCTCACTTTTGCCTTATGGCGAGGTGCTCCATCATGCTGGAAAAGGCATTGGTCATCACCAAACTGTTCTTGGATGGTTGGGAGAAGTTTATCTCGGAGGATGTGTTGGTACCATTCTTTATTCATGGCTGAACACAAAATTGTGAGTTAGCCCACTCCCTTGGCTGAGGCAAAAAAAAAAAGAATATCAGTCTGTCCCTGATGTTTTTCATGGAGAGAAGTTGCTTTTTGCTTCCCTTCTTGACACCAGGCCTTCTTCCTAAAGTCTTTGTCTCACTGTGCATGGAGATGCACTCACACCTGCCTGCTGCCATTCCTGAGCAAGCTCTGCACTGGTGGTGCCATTTTAGGAGATGGTCTTGGTGCTTGCTGGACTTTCTTGGGCGCCCTGACGCCTTCTTCACAACAATTGAACCTCTCTCCTTGAAGTTCTTGATGATACGATGAATTGATGATTTAGGTGCAATCTTACTAGCAGCAATATCCTTGCCTGTGAAGCCCTTTTTGTGCAAAGCAATGATGACGGCACGTGTTTCCTTGCAGGTAACCATGGTTGACAGAGGAAAAACAATGATTTCAAGCGCCAGCCTCTTTTTAAAGCTTCTAGTTATTCTAACTCAAACAGCATGACAGAGTGATCTCCAGGCTTGTCCTCTTTAACACTCTCACCTGTGTTAATGAGAGCATCACTGACATGATGCCAGCTGGTCGTTTTGTGGCAGGGCTGAAATGCAGTGGAAATGTTTTTGTTTGGGATTAAGTTCATTTTCATGGCAAATAGGGACTTTTCCATTCATCTGATCACACTTCATGGACATTCTGGAGTATATGTACATTTAAAATTTACACTGTTTGAGTAGGGGAATATACAGTAGAATGACGATGTGGCCAGTGTCAGTTACCATATTGTCAAAGGGAATGCATCTGAGAACCTTAAGCAAGACAAGGAATCCTATATCACAATGGAGTGCCTGCTGAATGACCACCATCTAAATGGTTTTAAATGATTGTAGATTAATCTCTTTTTCCATCACCCACTTGAACCTTTGAACCTTGAGGTACAAGCTAGTGAAACACAATGAGTAAATGGAAAAGGCTCGCTGCGTGTCAGGAGTAGGTAGAACCAAGTGTTATTTTGGAGCCTGGCCAGAGACTCACTTAATTAATGCATACAGTTCAGACGACCTGATTGACTGTTGAATAGTAAATGTGTGAAGGTATTTAGGAAATCTCGCATATGCAATGTGGCTGGTCTAATATAGGTGTAAAATGCTAAATGAAAAAGATGTTTAAGCACCCAGACTATTCTTGGACTGTACAGTGTATTATTAGGGCAAAATATAGTATAATTAAGTTAAAGCCCTGCAACAGCCTATGATGCTGTGTGACTCTCTGATTGAATGAGTCCCTTCGTAGCGAAGAGGCAGCTGCAGCCTTACAGCTGGTGTTTATCCAAGTCATGTGATCTAGGTTGTCCAACCAGCCAGCAGCCTGAGCTGGTGCAGTTTCAGGCCCCTTGAGATTTACACTTGTGGGACACAGACTTCACTTATGCACTTGGTCTGACATATGCACTAACGCTTTCCTCTCTAGGCCCCCGTATCCACCTGTAACATTGCTTGTAGCAACATCACTAGAGCAGGGACTGCCATTATGTTGGACTTGTGGAATGGGCTTTCCTCTCCTTTTCTCCACGTATGAAGCTGCCTCTGTTATTCTGTATAGTGAAACAGCTTGATGTTGGTGAGCCATGTTGGTAAGCCATTCAGTCTACAGCATTAGAGTTGGACAATACATGGATACCGTCCAGATAACATCAACCCTCGATCCTATCTGGCTTCATGAGAAACCCAACACTGCCCCTTTGTTCAGTTTGATGGATATCAAATAATCTGTCCTAAAGCAGGTCAATATTAAGCATGACAAAAAGAAGGTTATTGGCTGCAGAGTGTTTACTGGCTTTTCAGTAGCTCCAGGTATACCAGCTAGCCACCTCTGTGGTTACACAGCTTGAAAGCAATTTAGAGTTTTTTTCTGCATTCAACCAGGTGCAGATTCTCAGGATAACTTCTCTGGATAATCCAACCAGCAGTCTTGCCGCGGCCTCCACACAGAGATTAGCACTGACGTCCAGAGATTCAGAGGGCGCGGTGCTACGGTACCATGAGGTGGGAAGAATAACATTCAAACTGCACTGTGCTTAAAGCATGTCACGATTTATTGGTACTTTTATCATACAAAGTATTGTGATACAGTACTGATGTTTTGTTGCCATGTTGAAAGACAACATGTAGGCAAAGGTTCAGTGGTAGTAAATATTTGGATAGTAGATAGTTAGTTATTCTTTTGTCTTTCCAACACCCTTTTTAAATAATAATGTATTATATTTGTAGATCAGTAGAATCGTTAAAGGGAGAACCTTACAGATGTTTACTCCCTGAAGGTAATATAGCTGGTTGAGAGCATGGGCTATCAGCTCATTCCTATTATGTCATCAACGCTGAAAGGGAACAGATATTAACCTTTAATAGTTAACACCTGTATTTATAATTCATGTGAAGCAGGTAGCGGAATTACATTTTTTACTGTGACATGAATATTCTCTTCTGTCCTCTTAGGTTATTTACCATCTACTATCAACATGTTGAGAATCAAAGGTAACTACACCAACATCTGTCTCTATGGCAACGCACCCTCAAACAATCGCGGGTGGTAGCCAATTTGAGACCAAATATGGTGGTCGCTGTCACTGGTTGTGCAGCATTGATGAGTCATCCTACATGTAAGAGAATACAAGAGAACAGGCACTGTATATTCATGTGTGCATCTCCAAGGAAATCATGGTACACGTACGTCGTAGTGCATACATACATGTGAGACGATGTGAGTAGGATAAGAGAAATGTGACGTTGTTTATACTCTGAACTCATGGAGGTGAACCAAGTCTCGGTGAGAACGAAGATTATTGAGTTTTATCCTACATTCTATCTCATACTTGCACAAATTATTGCTTTTTGTTGCTGTGGGCGTACTGTAGACAGGTTTGGAGGGAGATGGGTACTGGTTAACACCACTGTCAGTATAAACCCTTCAGACAGACCTGAGCCTTTCTCCTATGGTCTTGAGAGAGTAACCCCCCCACTTGGAGTTTTATATTCTGCAGTTTGAATATGATTTCTATATGGATATTTTAGAGGTTGATATCTGCAGGAGGCCTTGTATCTATGTCCCCGAAATGTTTTGAGGAGCATAGCTCTCGCTGTGACCGAGAATAATCTGCAATCTGTAATCCCAAATAAATAATTCAAACCAAACAGTGGAAAAATAAACATTCCACAGAATGACTCATGCAGTATTTAGATTTTTCCATAAGCAAGTTGCTGAAGGCCAATTTATTATTTTAATGAACGAGGCATCCAGCTTTGTTTGGTGTAGTCTAACAGAGGGACAATGTTTTGCACACAAAATATTGGTGGTAAAAAATATTTACAAACAAGTCTTAATTTATGGTATGGTTGCCAATCTACCACATTAGACTGCATTCAGCCACAAATATCCTTCTACCTGGGGTTAGTTAGGCGGGTATAAGCCTAACATATTTCCTAAAAAACAGCATGACACTGCAGGAGTGAGAGTAATACTTCAGATCAGAGCGGACACAACCCTTTGTGAGTGTGTATTTCTCTACGTTTCTGTGTGTTTGTGTGTTTCCATAAGCGTTTTTGTGCAGGTGTTATCAACAGTGTGCTCAGATGGAAGCCAGCTGTCTGTTTGGGGATCTGAGCTGCTGTGTGGATCGCTGCTGCCTTGGCCTGGTCAGAGATGGGATTAATGTTGATGGAGAAAGATGCAACCAAAACAAACACCCATCCGATAACAAGAATGTGTCCCAAATATAACCCATACCATACCGTTATATACTGTACGATGAGACCAGTGCATACAGAATGTGCCGGGTAAACAAATAATCCCATTCTAAAGCGCTTTAAAAACAATATTTTTATAACATCACAAATATAACCATGTTGAGCAATTTCCAATGTAATGGTTGCTTTTATTTATTCGAACGAAATCTTAATGAAACATATTTCATTACCTATTTGAATGACAGAGCTACAGTTTGAGTTGAATTGACATGCAGGATGTATATCACACAGTCAAGTTCAAGCTAATCAAATAGATTAATGGAAAAGAGCCTTATTAGAAGGTTGTGAACAACTAACTGCCCATTGAAATGAAATTGCACTTACATCTGGATATTTACTGTACAAAATAAAGCCACAGAATCCAAGTTGAATTACCCTTCAGTTACACTTGTATTGTGTTGTGATCCACATCACATGAGACTGGTATTTTCCCTGCTACACCAGAATGTTATTTCAATTTCAGAGGTAGAATGAACGCACACTTCAGCCAGTGAGAATCAAACCTTGCAGTTCTTTGAGTTTTGATGTAGTAATTTACACAGCACGCACATTCAAACTACCTACCAGCATTCATCGATTTGAAATGGCTTTTGGAACCTCCGGATGATTTTTGTTTATGAGAAGAAAGTAGAAAGTCTTCATTTTCAAAATGTAATTGTTTTTTCAGGGCTATTTTTAAATATAATATACACTAGGTCTATGCTTTTCAGATTTATGCTTGTTTGGGGTCAAATCAGGGTCATTGTCACAAACTTGATGGTATAGTTTGTTGTTGGAGAGATGGATAGACACAGACCAGAATGCTGAGCGGTTCAGTCCTTACATTTAATTAGGAACACTCAACATGAGGTTCTCCGTATTTCTGTCTGGAGGTGCTGACGACATTTCCATCCTCAAATCTTTCCACCCACCATGAACAGACAGGTGTAAACTTACAATAACACGTGTCACCTTCTCGGGCACCCAATATTAAATAGCCGTACTGATTACTAACCTAAAGCAGGTGTAGAGGTAATCACCTAATCAACTACACTTGTGCGTAATGGTGACACCCAGATTAGCCAGCTATACACAGGGCCTAGAAGGTGACGTGCCAAACCATAAATACACACTCAAATATCATAAAACTTAATCACATACAAATAAACAATAACATAAAACAACAATAGTCCAACACACCATCAGATTCATGCCACGACAGCCCTGTCGTGACAGTATTAAACGTGTACCGGTAAAGGAAGTTTAAAACAGTAGAAAGCTTCTGTCGCGATTGAGAAACCACTTTAATTGCCTTCTGACTGGCACAACTGGATTGGTTGTGTCGAAACCGATTGGATTTGCACGATTAGTGTGTGGTTGGTAGTGTCAGTGTCAGGTTCTGCTATGTAAGCCCAGGCTGCCTGATGATAAAGCACCACAGCTATCAGAGCAGGCATCTCTACTCTGCGGCTTTTTACCAAAGCTTCCACTTAATCAGCACTCTGTCTTTCTCTGGGAGCATCAACTCTAAAACCCTAACCCTAAAAGCTTCCATAAACAAACGCTCCATCATCCTCTCCGCGCAAGCACCAACCGCCCCCAACGTAGTCCTCTCTCTGTCCCCGTCCGAAAAAACAATGCAAACTGGATCCCCGCGCGTAGAAGCAAAACAAAAGGTGGCCTACCCCTGCTCAGGGAGGGGCCTGCAGGCATCCTGGAGGGGGGGCATATTTGAACCAAGTCAGTGAAACTGAACGCAGTGTTGTGGCAGGCGCACATCCCCTGTCCTCCATATTGGGGCTGGCTAGACAAGCTGCACATTAGCATGATCCAGAGCCAGACGGGAGTTCAGGGGGGTAAAGATAATGAGCCTGCAGGCAGGCAGCCCATCCTATTGTTCCAGGCTGGGCACTCCCTTACATAGATTAAATGGGTGCTGTTACAGAAGGGGCCAAGTATTTACAGGGACTTTGTTGTGTTTGTGTTAGACAGACTGACCTGCAATAGTCCTGCATCACAATGGGCACATTCGCCCTGTCTGCTCTATCAAGCCCTCAGTCTCCTTACATTTTCGTCATTTAGCAGACGCTCTTATCCAGAGCGGCTCAGAGTAAGTATTGACATTCCCCCCTGGAGCAAATTAGGGGAATGTGCTTAGCCCAATGACACAGCACAGCCGGGAATCGAACCGGCAACCTTACAAATACAATGCTGACTCCGTAACTTGAGCCATCAGACCTCCTCCTCTCTCAGCAGCCGGCTCAAGGTGAGAAGGTTAACGAGGACCCACAGACGGTTACTGAACTAAACTGGCCTTCCTTCTTTGCCGACGCCCCTGTGGGGAGTAGCAATGACAGCGAGATCTCCTCTGTGATTGGCAGATGGAACAACTCCCTTTGTGTTACTTTGGGTGTCCTCTGCACGGGTCAAGTTGAGTGCTTTGATGTCTGGAGAGCAGGACGAGCGTAGCTGTCTACTTCTATCATTGTTCCACAGGAACACATTTTAGCTTCAAGTACCAGCATGGGCCGCACCTCCACTTACCCATGATATGAAGCCCCTTCCTGGCTCTTTCATCATCATTCCAGTGGCTGGTGGCCTGGATGTACATCAACCTGATGAAACAAAACATTACAGTAGCGTACAGGAATAAAAATTTTCAGTACAAGTTACACTATATGTCTCTCAGGTACTGTTATCTCAAATTGACAACAGACTATAGATTACAATAGAAGTACTTTTTCCCCACCCGAGAGTTACTCAATTAAAATTTAGTTTTAATGACCTACAATTGTCTGACAATAGTAGCTGCTGACTGAGTGTTTAGACTACATGTGACATTGTTTGAAAACCATGAGGTGTTTATTGAAAGGAAATAATAAATTACCAATCATGAAGGCAATTATTAGATTAGATATGTGGTAATAAAATTAGCATTGATGTCAGGTCCTTTACCACTGTCAAAATGACAGAGGGGTTTAAATTGCTCAACACAAATCTGGAATTCATTTAAATTTCAGCAACCATGAAGGAAACAATTGTGTTCCCTTATCCCCTGGAACTTAATTTATTTCCTATTATAGTGGTTAGATAGCTTTTCATTCTCAAAATACAAGGCAGGTGTCCTTGGAGACGCAGACACACAAAGCCACTCTCTTGGTGGTTGGGATTTAATCACGCGCCCAGTGCAGCCTGTCAGGATCACACATTCTGCTGGCCACAGTTAGCACAACGACATACAATCATTACAGAAAGGTTCCCAACCACCTTTTGAATGATCCCAGCGGGAAATGGGGTTTGAATTTGGATGAACTACATTCCAGTGTATTCATGTGGCTCGATTTGTGTTGCGCGTCCTTTCGTCCAGGCTTTTATGTTCCTCAAGTCACGGTGGATTTGTTGAGTGACAAAATCTCAGTGTTAGCATTTTATTAGCATTAGCCAGGACAATTATGAATGTGTACCTGTCTATTTTCTTCCCCAACTGCTCAGACAAGTAGGGTGTCATTGACAAACAGGGACAATACTGAAATTTCTTGTAAAGGGTATGTCCAAATGTATCTGAAGTGTAACTTAGGAAATGATAGATTTTAGATTTTTGGTATGACAACATCTACGATCTCTTGATAGAGTCAGAGTGATTAATTATCATGGTAAAATAAACAGCCACACGCTGCCTTGGTTTATGTGATACACATACTCCCGGAATAGCATAATGGACAGCATAAAGGCAAAACACCATCTCTCAGATATGTACAATTATGCAATTACCTTTCTCAAGTACCCACCCATTATCGTAATGAAATGTCAACAGCCAATGAGGAGAAAATCATTCAGGGGTCATATTAGAGGACTTTCTGGGTATTCAGAGAACAGAGAGTTTCGGTTCAGTACCTTCACTCAATCCCAAATGGAACCCTATTCTAAATGATGTCCACACTTTTTGAACAGCGCCTTTTCATGTATGCAGTGCACTATGTAGGTAATAGGATGTAACTCGTGACAGAGAGTGACTCAAGATACGATTCATGGCTTTGAAGTATATGGAATGTAAGCTTGGAGGGGAGAGGTCCTAAACATGTGTTTAAAGTTATGTAGGAGGTCCAGACTGTGACCCAGCTGTACACCCCCTTACTCTCTCGTTGAGCCCTGAGCAGACGGACAGATGGAAGGCACGACTTTAGGAGCTTATACCTTATCTAACCGAGCATCTGTATAACTTACCGTATTGCATATAAGCCTAGTTTTAAATTCCTACCCACGTATCATTTCCTTAACTATTGCCCTATATTTATTTATACAGTATAAGGTGAAACTGTAGGATGATATTTGTAATTAAAACTATAATTCTTCATAGAGGGTTTCCTCATTAAGCATGCCTTTGAGCCGATGGTTTTTTGTCCGGACCACTGCTGGTGTACGTTGAGTATGATGCAGAGAGAGGCTGTTGACATGATCCATGTTGTAATGTGCCCCCGTTTGTTTTTGTAGTGGGTATGTGTTATCGCAGCGAGCTGGAGGTCTGCCAACGGGCACAGACCAAGTCGTCATCAGCAGCAGCTCTCTAAGTGTCCGTGACCCCCACACACCAACTCACCACACTGGGTGGCGCACTGTGCGGCCAGCCCCGACACCCCTCTGCAGCAGACACCTGAGCAGACCCCCCCACCCCTGTGCTGCCATTATCGCCATCATCATAGGAGGCGCATTGAAAACACTGTTATTCTAACCCGATAGCAAGAGAAAATTCAACATTCCAAAGGCAACCATGCAAGATGGGGCTTGCTCAAGATAAACAAAACAGACCACAGCTTCTGGTTCCCCTAATTTATTCCCTCTGCCCTGTTTTCTGAGAATCAGAAATCTTGGTTAGCCGTGCTGCTAGCACAGTTCATTCGAATCATATGTGTAAAGATCCCTGACTTCCTGAATGAGGCCCTTGGAATAAGGACTGCATTAGTCTGGAAGACCCCTTAAATACGCCGTTAAATCATCCAGCCACATCAGGGATTAGCGTTTGCATGTCTGCTGGCTCTCGGTTGGGTTGGTGTACAGCCGGCAGGATCGGCTACGGGACGGACACTGACTTTCTTCGTCAACAAAGCACGATGCGTGGCGTGCCAGCGAGGGCTTTAGTCAAACTTGAAGCGCTGTTCGTCCATGCTTCATTCCATCTAGGAATTCACATTCGTGCGCTATGTCATACGTACTTTTCCAGCAAGCCTCCAGGAGCTAGGCACGCTGCTCTGGCCTTCACCAAGCCAGTAGTGGTGAGGTACTAGGAAAGAGAGAGAAATGAGGCAAGCTCACTATGAAAAGACAGTGGGAAAAAGAGACTGATAGGGAAGAGTGAAAGAAAAAACTGAGAGGAAGAAGAGGTAGACAGTAGACAGGATTGATAAGATGCTCTCCTCCATCAGTGTGTTTGGAGGGTTAATAATACGTTCTTCTCCATCAGTGTGTTTGGAGGGTTAATAGGTCGTTCTCCTCCATATGTGTGTTGGAAGGGTTAATAGGACGTTCTCCTCCATCAGTGTGTTTGGAGGGTTAATAGGACGTTCTCCTCCATCAGTGTGTTTGGAGGGTTAATAGGTCGTTCTCCTCCATATGTGTGTTGGGAGGGTTAATAGGACATTCTCCTCCATCAGTGTGTTTGGAGGGTTAATAGGACGTTCTCCTCCATCAGTGTGTTTGGAGGGTTAATAAGACGTTCTCCTCCATCAGTGTGTTTGG
>JACXGM010037999.1:0-10950 GCA_016801145.1 Umbra pygmaea
AGTATCAGAGCCAGAACACATCACTGTGTGTAACTCAGTATCAGAGCCAGAACACATCGTTGTGTGTTACTAAGTCAAACCTTGATTAGAATTATAATGTTGATGATGTTTATGGTGGTGGTGATGATGATGATAATGATGAAGATGATGATGAGAATGATGAAGAAGAATATGATGATGATGATAATGATGAAGATGAAGATGGTAATGATATTGATCATGATTATGTTATGGTGCTGCGGTTGATAATGGTGATAATGCTGATAATGGTGATGACGAAGATGATTATTTTATGCTAACAATTGTGTTAATGATGATGATGATGATGATGATGATGAGGATGTGACTTAGAAAGGCCAAATGTCTTCAATGAATTCCCTCAAGATTGATTGTGACATATAGGGATTATGCTGACGTTTCTTATCTTAATTCTGTCATAATAATAACTAAACAATGTCTACTGTAGTTTACTAGAGTTCTCTTGTCTGTCACACATAAAGCAGAAGTGAGTGTATTTGGTGGTGAGGAGGTTTTTGTCATGGTGTTTATCACTGTGATACAAGCGCATAAGGAGAGTCATTCCGTGTCTGACAGTAATACACTGCTGAGTCTGACTCCTCCACATTACTGATGATTAACTGATAATCTTTATTAGATGTGGCTTTAGATGTGAAACGATCAGAGGAGAATCCAGATCCATATAGATCAGCAGCAGAATTAGAATAGTAAAACCCTAATATATACTGAGGAGCTCCTCCTGGAACCTGTTTATACCAGGATACATAATAGCCTTCATCTTTGGTAATGTCACAGTAAAAAGTGGCAGTTGTCTTTGTACTGACAGTCAGTACTGATGGTGTCTGTATCACTGCTTTTTGGCAACTGACATCTGTGAGATTTAAACACAACATTTGAAACATTATGAATGCATTTAAAACACATGTTAATTTATACATGAAAATACAGTAAATTCCTTACATGTCAGAGCAGTGATGAGAGTGCAGAGAGTCCCCAGCATGTTGTCAGTGTGTGGTGTGAACGGCCCTTACTGTCCAGCTGAGAGATGAACAGGAGTGTGAGGAGAGGCTGTAGGACCCACCTATAAGGAGACACACAGGGAGGACCAGGGGGAGGGGCCTCTGTAGGTAACCAATCACCATCAATACCCAATGTGGATTGACACATGAAAGGTTACAAAAATCACCATACTTTAATTAATCATAATAGTTTTTTCTACTGTTTTCCTCTGTTCATCATCAATACAGTTGTGAATGTATGATGGACCAACTACTGTTACCTGCAGCCTTGTATTAATAAATTAACACTAATTTCTCTCCTCCGTGAAATCAGAACTAGATGTTAAAATCACTGAGGTGGATATTTACTTGATATTATTGTCAATTGATGCATGGGTGATGGAACATGTTTTTGACTTGTGTATTGTATACTCTAATGTCCAGTCATAGATGTCTGGTTGAGTGATGTTCCATTTAATGAACCATTTGCATTATTGACAGAAAACTAAAGACATATATTACCAGAGTGATGATGATGGTGAAGATAGACCAGTATAGTGGTAGCAGTAAAAACATATGCATCCCTGTATATTCACCCATGTATCCCTGGTACCTGTTTTCATTGTGATTTAAGCAAGACTGCCCCCTAGTCAAACGGTGACAGCCCTAAACACAGAAAACTAAACAACATTAATTGTATCTAAAATGGCTGTAACAATCATATTGACCTTGATCACCACAGTGTTGTACAGAGGTTTAATAGAATGACTCAGTGTGGACTGGACACCTGTATCTAAAGTGACTAGGGCTCTCATCATCAAATATGGCAGTTCTATCACATTTTTTTACTGCAGTCCTTTAACCTGAGAATTGTTTAGACATGAGATACCAGGTGAGTGCAATTAATGATGAGGTAGAACAGAAAACCAGCAGGCACTTTACCTAATAGAGGAATAATTGAATACCCCTTCCTCTGTCTCTGTCTTTCTCTGATTCTCACACGCACGCACGCACGCACGCACGCACGCACGCACGCACACACACACACACACACACACACACACACACACACACACACACACACACACACACACACACACACACACACACACACACACAGTTCTGAGAGAAGGAAACAAACTAATTTACATGAGTCTATAAATATAGAGGGGAGGGAAACAGGTGTGTCCTGGGGGAGACAGAGAGCAACACATCACTGTGTATAACTAAGTATCAGAACCAGAACACGTCAGTGCTGAATGACTCTGATAACTAAACATAGTGAAACCAGCAGCTGCTCTTTGGGACTGAACCCACTGGTCTACAGACAGCTGTGTCCATTGTAAAGTACATTGAGATCTTACCACAATCATCATTGGTGATCCTCTGTCGTCCTCTGGTGGACAGTTGCAGAACAACAGCATCGATTCTGCTCTGATATATACTTCTTGTGGTAGACAACATACAGTAGGGTGACCATACAACGTCCTCATTTCCCCGGACATGTCCTCTGTTTACCGTTGTTTCAGCAACACCATATTACACATCCTATTGAACATTTATCTATAGCACATGTTTCAGCATGAGGAATAGTTTATATGAGACAATATATTCATAAAGGTAGGCTACTGCATATCTTTTACAATTGTTATTAAAAACGTATTCATCTTTTTTCCTATCAAACTATTTTAATAGTTTCTTAACCACACAACACAATTTATGGAAGCTTGTTTCCGCCACTGAATAAAAAAAAAATTATAATAATTGCGACTTTATTTCTCACAATTCTGACTTTTTTTCTCACAATTGCGAGATATGAAGTCAGAATTGTGAGAAATAAAGTCGCAATTGCGAGATATAAAGTCGCAATTATGAGAAATAAAGTCGCAATTGCGAGATATAAAGTCGCAATTGCGAGATATAAAGTCACAATTGCGAGATATAAAGTCGCAATTATGAGAAATAAAGTCAGGATTGCGAGATTTATACTCACAATTCTGACTTTTTTTCTCGCAATTGATATATTAACTTTGACCTTCTCGCACCATCAAGAGATGCCACACGAAAGTATCATCCTTCTCATCGTCAACAAAATAGCCTTGTATGACATTTTCCGGCGACAAGGTACGATCATATTTACTCTTTGGCATGCTAATCATTTACCATACGATTGGCACGTGTTAATAAAATACGTTGGGCAAGTATAAAATGTTACTTTTTGTAACGTGCGCGCGCTAAGGTTGTCTATTACGTAGCCTAATCTTCTTGCATGTTAAGTGTTGGTTTTAAGTTCACAAAGGTCTTGTGATTTAATATAATATCCAGTAGTTTACTGTCACTGAACTAAAACTGTTTTGCATCAGGACAGGAGCTTGCTTTGTTATGCACAGCACATATTGACCATAAAGATATTTGATTTTATGGCTTACATACTTGGTCTAGGCTTAATATTGACCTACCAGCCACAGTTCGCTCTTTTTATTCATTTTCATTTAACTATCATTACAGGATGGACAAGTTAATATTTTTTCTGAGGGAGAGGAACATTCCAGAAACCTCCATAAAAACGCTGGAGGAGGACAAGGTAATATTTAACCAAGAAATTAGCACACTGAATAAATTAAATGAATAGTTCACCCAAAAATTAAAATTGTCATTATTTAGAGGAAATGACAAATTTAAACCCACTTACCATTTAGGCCTTATCTAAAGGTTTATTTCTTACTGAGATTATTTAATGTTTATTTGATAAAATGTGTATAATATTACATTAAAACAAACATGTGGGCTTATCTGGATGATGGTATATACTATATAAAGCTAACTTCTCATTTTAAAATATTATTTTGTGTTTTCCACCCATTTAAATTGCTAGGATTTGAAATAGCCCAATTTAAGATGTCACAATTTTCCTCTGTAAAGGGTTAGTTCACCCAAAAATGAAAATTCTCTCAGTAATTACTTACCCTTATACGGAAGACGATTAGGGCCACATGTATGGCGTTAGATCAACGCCAAATGTTGTGCGTGCGCAGTACTCCTCGCGCAAGCAACATCTATTATGTTTGAGAGAGCGAACGACTGGAGTTGCAAGAGCAGAACTGTACTTGCGAGGAGAAAGCTGGTGTCGCGCGAGGAAAAACCTTGTGTTGCGTGGGCATCCACTGTATTGTGCATGCACAACAACTGTTGTGTGGAAATTGCAATTAAGACGTTGCATGTATAACATTGAGCAATGAAAAAAAAATTGTTGCAAGCAGTAAATTACTGCGAAAGGATACATTTTTCACTGTAATCAGAACAGTCTTATGCAACAGTTTAGGCACCCCTGACGATTTCCATTTAGAAATAATTGGGTGTTTGTATCAGCAATTTCATTTTGATCTATTTAATAACTGAAGGACACAGTCATTTTTTGGTAGTATAATGAGGTTTATTGGATTAACAGAAAATGTGCAATATGCATCAAAACGAAATTAGACAGGTGCATAAATTTGGGCACCCTTGTCATTCTGTTGATTTGAATACCTGTAACTACCTAGTACTGATTAACTGGATCACACATTGGTTTTGTGAGCACATTAAGCCTTGAACTTCATAGAATTTCATCCAATCAGGAGAAATGGTATTTAAGGTGGCCAATTGCAAGTTTTTGTTCTCTTTCACTCTCCTCTGAAGAGTGGCAACATGGGGGCCTCAAAACAAATCTGAAATGACCTGAAAGCAAAAATTGTTCAACAATATGGTTTAGGGGAAGGATACAAAAAACTATCACAGAGATTCAAGATGTCAGTGTCCACTGTGAGGAACATAGTGAGGAAATGGAAGACCACAGGCACAGTTTTTGTTAGGGCCAGAAGTGGCAAGCCAAGTAAATCCATAAATATCGGAGAAGCAAAGGTGAAGGATGGGTGAGAATAGTAAAAAACAGCCCACGGACCACCTCCAAAGACCTACAAAATCATCTTGCTGCAGATGGTGTCATTGTGCACACTATGCACAAGGTAAAGCTGTATGGGAGAGTGATGCGGAAGAAGTCTTTTCTGTACACACGCCACAAACAGAGTCACATCAGGTATGCAAATGCACATTTGGAAAAGCCAGTTTCATTTTGGAAGAAGGTGCTGTGGACTGATGAAACAAAGATGGTGTTACTTGTTTATAAAAAGAGGCGTTATGCATGGCAGCAAAAGAACACAGCATTCCAAGACAAATACTTGCTACTGACAGTAAAATTTGGTGGAGGTTTCATCATGCTGTAAGGCTTTGTGGCCAGTGCCTTTACTGAGAATCTTGTTAATTAAAGTTGAGGGTTGCATGGATTTCACTCAATATCTGCAGATACTCGAGAATAATGTAGAGGAATCAGTCACAAAGTTGAAGTTACGCCGGGGCTGGATTTTTCAACAAGACAACGACCCAAAACACTGCTCAAAATCTACTCTGGCATTTATGCAGAGGAGACCAAGTACAATGTTCTGGAATGGCCATCCCAGTCCACAGAACTGAATATCATTGAAAATCTGTGGGGTGATTTAAAGCGGGCTGTCCATGCTAGGCAACCATCAAACCTAACTGAACTGGAGATGTTTTTGCAAGGAGGAATGGTCCAACATACCTTCATCCAGAATCCAGACACTCATTATAGGCTATAAGGAAGTGTCTAGAGACTGTTATTTCTGCTCAAGGAGGCTCAACTAAATATTGATGTGATATTTCTGTTTGGGTGCCCAAACTTATGGACTTGTTTAATTTTGTTTTGATGCCTATTGCACATTTTCTTTTCATTCAATAAACCTAATGTCACTACTGAAATATTACTGTGTCCTTCAGTTATTTGATAGATGAAAATGAAATTGCTGATCCAAACACCCAATAATTTATAGATTAAAATCATGGAAATTGTCAGGGGTGCCTAAACCTTTGCATACAGCTGTAAACTTGTAATTGTAAATTATTTGTAGTTTTTTGTGCTGTCTGTTATTTTGAGATGTGTGACTCTTTTAGAATTCTCAGTATTCTACAGCCACACTCTAGAACTCTAATTGGGGTCTAAAGGGTTAACTCTGACATTTTCAGTGTGTTCCTGCATGCATGACTGGGAGGCAGAGTAAAGTGAAACTCGCTGAGTTTGGTTCCGTACAGATACTTCTGAGAAAAAAGTCTGAATTCTGACTTTATTTTCAGAATTTTGAGTTTAAACTCAGAACTCAAATAATAGTTTCACATGGCCCTAATCCTCATCCATCTCCACACATTGAAGTTACTAAAGGCAGAGCCGTTCTTACATTAAAAATAATGTGGATACTACTGTGGGAAAATTAATCTAATGTAAAAGCACTGAAATTGAATGTAAAAATGCTAAAACAAAGCTATAATTTTCTTTCTACTGATACTAACAAGCCCTATAGCTATTGTTCTACTCAGAAAAGCTTTAATGCTCAGTTGTGTGTAAGGCATAATGACTGACAAAAATTATGAAGATAACCTTTGCTGTTTATAACTGATTTTTTGGAAAACAAAAGCCAACAGCTCAGACTGAGAGATATTTTGAGTAAATGATAAAATGTTCTCTTATTGCGAACAATTTCTTGAAAGCAGGTAAGTAGATAAATAGGATTAACCCAGACCTAGATGCTTGTATGTATTGTATCAACTTTTTTGTTTATGCATTGCATAATACGGAAAATGTTTTTATTTACAGATTGATGTCAGGGTCCTACTGCTAATGACTGATGACCAGATGAGAAGCTATTTTTCTTCATATGGAGACAGATTGGCAGTTTTGGGATTTTGTAGGAGGCAAGAAACTGATTCAACTTGCAGGAAGTCAAAGCTGTTTAAGCGCCTCAAATCAAAACTGAGCAAAAGACAAAAAATGTACAATTCACAAACTGAAAACCCAACAACTAGAACAAACATTTCTCAGCGTACTGCAAGAAAAGTTGAGATTGGGTGGATGCACTATGATGGACAGGGCTTTGTTCAAATAAGAGCGAAAAAAGGAGGGGGAACAAGGAAGTTGAGTGTGCCAAAAGACTGGAAAAGGAAAGAACTGATTGAGGAGGCAATTCGTTTGTTTTTCCCAAATGAAAGAAATTCTCATGGCCGTGTTTCTGAGTTTGAATTGGATATAACAAATTATCAGGAAGTGTCACTAGATGAAGAAACTACAGTGGGGGAAATGTATAATACATCCAAACTCACAATGATGAGGTTCTACCTAACAACAAAAAAGATCGGCAGGGAAGTGGAAACAGAAAGTGGAGTGGAAATATCAGATTCAGACACGCACAGAAATGACCAATATCAAAGTCTTCCCACTTCTACCAGAAGTATTAATGACTTCTTTCAAGCTTCAGACACAGATGTCATTTTTGTGGAAAGTACAGCCAACAATGACGTGTTCCCCTTACATTCCACAGAGGATCAAATTTTTCTGAATGTCCCTTTTCAAAGTTCATCAATGAGCTCACCAGATGATTTGGATGCAAGCGATGTAGTGACATTTTTCACCGGAGACATCACTGGAATAGATGAACAAACCTTAGATGAGACTTTGCCTCTGAGCCCAGAACCCATAGTTCCACACAAGAGAATTCTTGTTCTTCATCGCGGACAGATATTTTCTGAACTTATTGCACATTTCTGTGATGAAACCCTTGCACATACACAGAGTGATGTAGAAGTGAAGTTGCTCCTCCCAAATGGACAGTTTGAGATGGGGCATGACGTCGGTGGAGTGTTCAGGGATTGCCTATCAGAATTTTGGCAGGAATTTTATGATCAACGCACACTGGGGAATAATTTTAAAGTTCCCTTTCTTCGGCATGACTTTGGGAAAGAAAAGTGGGAAAGTGCTGCCCGAATAATTCTATTTGGCTGGAAGAAAGAGAAGTATCTCCCAATAAAACTTGCACCGGTCATCTTGGAGCAAGCAATACAAGGATCTGTCAAAAGTGATCTAATTGAAAACTTTTTGAAGTATGTCTCAGATAATGAGTGTGCTGTGTTAGAAAGCTGCAAAACAGATTTCTCTAGTGCAGACCAGGAGGAATTGATCGAGATCTTAGACAATTACAGTTGTCGGAGAATTCCAACAGAAGAAAACTTCATGCAAATTTTGAAAGAACTGGCACACAAGACTCTCATTCAAGAGCCTGCTTATGTCCTTGAGCAGTGGATGAGCATACTTGGACCTCTGAGCAAGGACCTTGAGGAAGTTAAAAAATGTGTATTGTACACTACAACCAACAGTGAGGAAAATTGTGCGATCTCTCAAATTCCCTGAAGCAATGAATGCACACCAAAAGGACATTTCAAAGCATTTGACAGCTTACTTGCGGGAATGTGATGCAAAACGACAGTCTCTGTTTCTGAGATTCTGTACAGGATCAGATTTGTTTATAGATAAAACTATAACAGTTGATTTCACAGACCTTAAAGGGTTTGAGAGAAGACCAGTGGCACACACTTGTGGCTGTTTCCTGAGGCTTTCAATACACTATGACAACTACCCAGATTTCCGATCTGAAATGAACAAAATTCTTGAAAGCAATGTCTGGGTAATGGACATAATATAGTTTCACTGGCAGAGAAACTATATATGGCCAGCTCATATGTATGTCATTCTTCATACACTGACATTTATTATACACATGTATGCATAGAGTAAAACATTCACTTTAATTGAATGTTATTTATTACTTAGTTATTACAGGTTATGTTGAACAACCTATTTTTCTGAAGATTTATGTTAACTTTAAAAACTGAAAAAATGTCATTATTTAGTTGCAACCTACTGTTTGCGTTAAATTGTACAAGTTGTTCATGTAAATTCTTAAGTCAGGTCGATGGCTTTGAACCATTAAAATTAGTTAATGGTTCATTCTTCATACAGGTGAATCTACAAAAATGTGAATATTATCAAAATATATATGTATATATTGATAATGAATTTCAAGTGATAGATATCACATTGTTTAGGTGCAACCTACTGTTTACATAAAATGTACATGTTGCCTCTTCAGTCAGATAATGTAAATGGCTTTGAACAGTTAAATGTTCTTAATTTAACTTTGTGCTTGTATACAAAATGGTGTCGCACTATTGTGTACCTTTAGTAAATGCTATAGGATAAACATTTGAACAGTTTTATGAAATAGTTTTATATTAATCGTTTTACTGTGTTTTGTATTTACTTGTACCACATGTTATCATGTTTGGTTAACCATTATGCGTAAAATAGCAACACAACCTGCTGTTACATGTTCAGCTCCCCAGGAGGGGAGTGGGATGTCAAACCTGCAGCCAAAGACACCCTGCAGCTAGCGAGAGAGGTATGGGGTCGTGGGTGCAGGCAAGGACACAGACAACCAGGTAGTACCGTTTCACAAAAGGGGTTTTTATTGTACCCACGGTAATTATCTATAATAATAATAATACTAATAATAATAATAATAATAATAATAATAAAATGGGAAAAGGGGCTGAACAGGACCAAAGAAAATAAATAATATAAGGAACACACTTACCTACTCAAACCTAACACAATGGACAGAACCTAAACCTATACTGGCAAACGATCCAGGCGCCCTACCAAAAGTACAGGATTGGTCTGTTCAGGTCTTTCCTAGTGTATATAACAGGGGAGTCTCCCTACGGGTGGTGTAAGCCCAGGGCATCTGTCCTAACACTTCCCAAGTGCTTCCCCTCACCCCTGGGAATAAAAGAACAAAGAAACACTTGTTAATATACAATAGAGAAGACAATAGTACTAATACAAATACTGACAATCACACACCAAGCTCACTCACAACCAAAACCATCAAAGGCATAACAACAACACATATGCTTGTAACAAAACCTGTCACACAGCCAACCTAAGCTAACAAACCACAAACCAACCAGAGCACAAGACACAGAGCTCAGGCACAAACCAACCACATGAGTAGTAAGCCAGCACCCTGAGTGAAATAAAATGGCTGCCTTATATAGGAAGGAAGGGCATGATGGGATTGATGATAATTGCTGAAACCAGGTGTATGGGATAACGGAGGTGAGGAGTCAGTGATAAATGATGATTGGCTTGATGAGAATCTGCACCACCTGTGAGGAAGAGACAAACTGAACAGAACAAACACACAGAACAGGACAGAAACACAGCACAGAACAGCAATACAGACCAGGGCACAAAGCAAACATGGATCTTGAGACTGGGGGACGTAACACCTGCATACATGGTGCCAATGATATTTTGTGCATTAAGGATGGAGTGAGTTCTACAAGCCAATAAATACTGCAAAGTTTATAGTTTTAATCAAAGTTTGAAAGTCTGACTGTCTTTTTTAAAGAATATTCCAATTCTGAACTTTTAAAATCTATCAGTTGTAGCACTCTATAGAGGCACATACAGGTCCTTCTCAAGAAATTCACATATTGTGATAAAGTTCATTATTTTCCAAAATTCATATCTAAAAGAATTAGCATATCATGAAAAGGGTCTCTAAACGAGCTATTAACCTAATCATCTGAATCAACTAATTAACTCTAAACACCTTGTGATAAAGTTCATTATTTTCCATAATGTAATGATAAAAATTAAATTTTTATATATTTTAGATTAATTGCACAACAACTGAAATATTTCAGGTCATTTATTGTTGTAATACTGATGATTTTGGCATACAGGTCTATAGAGGCACATACAGGTCCTTCTCAAGAAATTCACATATTTCAGCAGCATCGAGCCCTGTATTGCCCTGCTGGTTTGCTTCTAAAGCTAAGCAGGGTTGGGCCTGGTTAGTCCCTGGATGGGAGACCAGTGCTGCTGGAAGTGGTGTTGGGGGGCCAGTAGGGGGCACTCTTCCCTCTGGTCTAAAGATCTTTCCCAATGCCCCAGGGCAGTGATGGGGACATCTGCCCTGCATAGGGT
>JACXGM010038000.1:0-10949 GCA_016801145.1 Umbra pygmaea
GTGTTTTGATACCACGTAATACTACAGCAGGTGAAATCCTTTGTTTACGAAGCTGGCATGAAATGACGACGCTGGGAAATGTACTGTACTGTAATAACACGCTAGGTCTACAGAAACTATGCTAAGGCATGTAATATCATTGTTGTTTTATAGTGTAACAACAAACAGTGTCTCCAATAATACTAAAGGTGTATTGTATTACAATACAAACACATTTACATTTATTTTGAAATTCAAAATTGAATTCAGTTATAAAATATAAATTAAATATTAAATAAAAAAGTTTGTCTTTTTTAATTTTAGACAATATGTCAAGGTCCAAAACGCTGCCGGTGGACCTCCTGTTAAATGATGAGCAAACCGCCGGGCAGACCACCAACTCTGCCTCAAGGGAAAAATAAAAATATCAAGATGACTGTATTACATGATGTTATTCTGCGCCTAACAAAAGTGAATTTTCCATTATACAGGTATATAGGGCAGGATCCGGCTTGGTGAAATGAGGGGCTATGCCTTCAGGCAATATTTCATGACGCCATTCCCTGACCCAAACTCCGGACCTCAAACCCGTTACAACGCAGCCCTGTGGTGGAGGTGCAGCCTGATGATGACTGCAGCCAGTGCACTTGGACAAACCAAGTGGCAGAGCTGCACGGGACAGAATTGTGGAACACCATATTTGATTTGTGTTTTGAAAAAACAAATAATAAAAGACAAGACATTATGCTTAGCTCCTCGAGTTTTATTTACATTATTCTTTGTAAAGAAAAGCCAGTGATAGTCATCTTTTGCCTGCAATAAGAGATATTGTTATGCAAGGTCAGAAATAGTACTTTGTATTGGCGCTGACATTTAGTAATTATATTTAAATTGTGTATTTATTAAAATAAAGGAATACTGTAATAAGTGAACAAACCATAGCATGGTGACCACTTATGCATATAATTTGTCTGCTACTTTTTGCCAGCCCTTTTACCTGGCTTTTGCAGACTTTGAGGTGTTCCCTTGAGTTTTAATCAAACTTTCAAATTCCTCGTAACCTTCAAGCAATAACCGTTGCTCTGCTGCGGAGAAAAACTGGGCGTGCTCTTTGGCCATGATGAGCAGCTAATAGCAGTGTTGCTGATCAGCGTTTCTACTATCGATACATCGCCCCTTTTATCGCATCGCTCGTACGTGCAATCATCTCAGATGACTTAATCCAGCGATACTAATCGTAAATGGCAGGTGTGTTCGAAGAACCAAATTAGCCAGATCATGATTAGCCCGATGTAGTCATCTTGGATGTGTCATTTGATCTCGGATGTATTAAGCGACGTATGAAAAAACGGACCCCTGGACTATTGGATTTTCTTAGATTTTTCTTGTAATTCCAATTCACTTACCTGTGGTCAGAGAGCCATTGAGAAAGCAGAATAGCAGAGTAGCAACAGTCCATTCAGCGTTTAGTGTTCAGCCCACTTCTTTTGATGAGGCATGAGTTGACCTCACAACCATGATCATTTTAAGAATAAGCCATATGCTAAGTATCAATATATATTAAAGAATAATAACTCATTACATTTGGATGGATTAATGAAATGTTTTTTTATTAAACAATGCCACCATCTGCAGCAATCGCCACTACCATCCTTCGCCATCGTGTTTAGCAGCCACCACCTGCAAATTGAAAATAAGCAGTCAAGCCCTTGAATAGCCTGTAGGTCAATGCGTTTCCCCACACATGGACAAATTGCTGCCAAGTTGGAGAAGGGGTGGACAGAAGCTTAAACTTTGCCCAGTGTCTCTTGGTTCACACAAAAATAACTCTCAGGCTGTGAAATTTGGGGAAGAAATTAGTCACACTACTGTCTGTGTAATAAACATTTTAAAGCTCATTATGGCTCATAATATTTTTGTGTGGAATCATTTGTATTCATACAGGTAATCCAACAGCACTTTCAAGGGTATAATTAAACAAACGCAACCTAATTTCTACTACACACAGTACTCAGCTGACTAGCTAACCCCGTAAGGTTCAGCAGATAAAACCTAAATAAACCTAAATTAATCCTGTTCTTAATCAACCTTAATGATCCTAGTAATCCAACATCAATAACTAACTAAATAAAAGTAAAAATAAATAATTACACTGTGCACATACAAATAAATATAAGTATATGCATCATTAAGGGCCTCTGATATAATATAGAGTTGACAATTCAAAAGAGGTAGCTATTTAATCAATTTACCCCTGAAGGTATCTTCACAGCTGGCGAGTCGAGCTAACAAACTAGCAGGCAATCGGTCCTCTACCAAGATATAAATATATATATAATTATGCTGTGCACATACAAATATAGATAAGTATATGCATCCTAAATGGTATCTGATAAAATATAGACAGTTGACAATTCAAAAAAGGTAGCTATTTAATCAACTTACCTCAGATGTTACTCTATGGCCAGCAATGGAAATGAATGATGTCCTATGCCATATAATTTGGAACTATTCGAGGCTGCATACCCCGGAAGTGAGTGGCAAAAAGCGTACAACGGAGTCCAATGGGAGTGCCGCCACTATCAGGTGGGACCTAATGTTTCTGCCATACAATGCTTAAGAGGCTTAATCTCTTTTGTCTCAGGTACTTTCCCTGTGGATAGCAAAATACGGGAGCCCCGTGGGCTATGATAGGCATTGTTAAAAAAGTATATTATTGAATTAATTAACTCAGCTATGTGATTTAAGTCATCAGTGTTGATTTCTACCACAAACCTTTTGAGCTTAAATAACCCTGGAGCTTTGTTCATATTGCAGGCCTAAATGCTCAAAACCTTTATATTTTTTTAAATGCAATTTCAAATACTCACTGTTCAAACAGCAAGTCTGGATGCTTTAAACAATGGAAATGTCATGGGTATGCATTTGGCAGAATTTACAGCTTGTCAATTTCTTCATCCTCACCCAGCAAAATTTGCTTACATTTACGTTAACATTTGTTTGTGTATTTCACACATGCAAATAAGTTAAACGTGTGTATCATGGTTGTATAGATTTCAACCGTATTATACACTCATCAGTCACTTCATTAGGTACACCTTGCCTTAGTACCGGGTTGGACCCCCTTTTGCCTTCAGAACTGCCTTCATTCATTTTGAATCTTCTCTCTTAATAAAAGCACAAAACAAAGTAGCGGATTTCGGATTTAATCCGTATGGTATGTTTATGTGTCGTCAATTGAGTCTCATAACTCACGCACGTGCATATTCGGTGTATTACAATCTGCGCTTTTACAGACAGGTATTCTTACCGTGCAGGAGGATGAGGCAGGTGAAGATGTAGTGGTGGAAGTGATGAGTGGGGAAGAGGAGGAGAAGGTGTTGCCTCTCCATGTAGCGCCCGCTCCAGAGATGGGTAGTTTAGCGGGCGAGGACGGTAGGGCTCCTTTTTCCCTTCCTAGATATGATCCGGTTTCTCCTGCTGGTTCAACAGGTAGCTCTGTTGACGGCGCTCGTCTCAAGCTTCGCTTGGCCTGTTTGGAGGCAGAGAACCGTGACAAAGAGCATGCTCTGAGGCTAGAGCTGCAGGAGAGACAACACAAGTTCGAATTAGAACTTCGAACTAGGGAAATTGAGGCTGACAAAGCAGTGCGTATTAGGCAAATAGAACTGGAGGCTGAGAAAGGCACAACGTCTTCTTCTCACTCTGCACACTTTGAGGTGAGCAAGAATATAGCTCTTGTTTCACCATTTCGAGAGGCTGAGATAGACAGCTATTTCGCTGCATTTGAGTGTGTGGCAGCAGCTTTAAAAAAGCCTGAGGAGGTTTGGCCCCTCCTACTCCAATACAGATTGTCAGGTAAAGCACAAGAGGTACTAGCTTCTCTCTCCATGGAGGACAGTCTGTGCTATGACATAGTGAAAGCCACAGTGTTACACACTTATGATTTGGTGCCTGAGGCATATCGACTAGAGATAAGGAGACCTTGTTTGACAAGTGGTGTGCTGCTAGCAAGGCTACAACTTTAGCGGAAGTCAGGGAATTAATCCTATTGGAGGATTTCAAAAACCATTTGCCTGAACGTATTGTAGTACATCTTAATGAGCAAAAGTTGGCGTCCTTATCCCAGGCAGCTGTTCTATCCGATTAGTATGCGTTAACTCATAAAACAGTGTTCTCTGCGTCCCGTAGTGCTTGTCCACTGCCTAGTGAGGCAGCTCATCAACATGAAAACAGTCAGTGTTTTTATTGCCACAAGATAGGCCATATGATTGCAGACTGTCCTATCCTAAAGAATAAGCCAAAGTCACCCCCACGTAAGACCAAAGAGGTTGGATTGGTTCAATCAGTGGCAAAAGTAAGTGAACCCACCTCTGTGCCTGATTTCAGTTATTTGCCATTTGTATCCAAGGGCTGGGTGTACTTAGCTGATGGGTTGGCTGACAAACATGCTGTCTAGTCTTGCGAGATACTGGGGCTGCGCAGTCTCTTATCCTTGACAGCGTGCTGCCCTGGTCCGACAGTACGTCTGTGGGATCCCAAGTTCTCCTACAGCAAATAGGAACGAGTATTACCACAGCACCGTTACATTGGGTTAATTTAAAAACTGATTTAGTGTCTGGTTGTTTTCGCGTGGAAGTTGTTCCCAACTTACCTGTAAAAGATGTTACTTTACTGCTGGGTAATGACATTGCTGGTGGAAAGGTGACTCCCGTGCTGGAGGTCGTAGACGGACCATGCATAGGGGCTGACGATGATGACCTGTCTAAAACATTTCCTCATGTATTCCCCGCCTGTGTTGTTACAAGAGCACAAGCCCGTAAGCTGGGAGAGGTAGTGAATTTGGCACACTCTATTTTTGAGCGCACTGAGGCGCCTTGTGATGTCCAATCTTCTATTAAGACAAGAGAGGATGACACTAGATTGGGCGACGTACTGTTATCCGTTACTCATGAAAAGGTGTGTGAGGCCCAAAAAGCAGATGACAGTTAACTTAAGTGTTTTGACGCTATAGTTTCAATATAAGAGAAACGCCTATTATATAGAGAATGCTGTGCTCATGCGTAAATGGACAGCGCATGAGATAGATGTTGAATGGGGCATTGTTTCACAGGTTGTTGTGCCCACCTCTTTTTGGCAGTAGGTGCTGTCAGTGGCCCATGACCAGGCTTGGTCTGGCCACCTAGGAATTACTAAAACCTATAATCACATTCTTCAGCACTTCTTTTGGCCAGGCTTGAAGACGGATGTGGTACAGTATTGCAAAACATGTCATGTGTGCCAGGTAGCAGGTTAAGCCAATCAGACTATTCCCTGTGCTCCTCTTCGTCCAATTCCTGTGGTAGGGGAACCATTTGAGCGGGTCATTATTGATTGTGTAGGCCCACTACCTAAAATGAAGTCAGGAAATCAATATCTCTTGACAATTATGTGTTGCGCTACTCGTTACCCGGAGGCTATTCCATTACGAAATATCACTGCTAAGACGGTAACAAAGGCCCTCATAAAATTCTTTACCACTTTTGTCCTTCCAACGGTACTTCAGTCAGACCAAGGTAGTAATTTATGTCCAAGCTGTTTAAACATGTCTTACGGAATCGGTCTATTCGTCATCAGGTCTCCAGTCCATATCATCCTGAATCGGTCTATTAGTCATCAGGTCTCCAGTCCATATCATCCTGAATTGGTTTATTCGTCATTAGGTCTCCAGTCCATATCATCCTGAATCTGTCTATTCGTCATCAGGTCTCCAGTCCATATCATCCTGAATCTGTCTATTCGTCATCAGGTCTCCAGTCCATATCATCCAGAAAGCCAAGGAGCGTTGGAACGCTGGCACCAGATGCTCAAGGCCATGCTACGTAAATATTGCATGAACACCCAGACTGACTGGGATGACGGGGTTCCATTTGTATTATTTGCCATTAGGGAGACAGTGCAGGAATCCTTGGAATTCAGCCCGGCTGACTTTTTTTTTGGTCACATCCCACGGGGTCCGTTGCAGATAAAGAGAAAGAACATTGTCAGCAGACACACCTACCAGTGTACTGAAAAATGTCTTTGAATATGTCATCACAAATGCGTAATAGGCTCCATGATGCATGTGCTATAGCCCAGGGCCAGAAAATTCTTAGAAATGTGGGCGTTTACTCTTAAAATTAAAATTAAATCCTAGTAAAGAAAAAAGTCATTCAGAAAGCATCTTAACTCTTAAAAGAGGTCCTAAGGCCAAAATTGGTAGGAGTACAGACGAAGACTTTTAAGAGGCGCAAGAGTTCCTTCAGTAGAGGAGAAAACGGCGGAATTACGAAGAGGGAGAAGAAATGTGTTGCAAACAATGGATGACAGTGAGTCAATAAGATGCTATAGATTAGATCATGCAGGGATCATGTTTGTGACCAATCTTATTAGAGACACGCTAACATCTCTGACAAAGCGCAGAAATGCCATAGTGCCAGATGTGAAAGTAATCACTACATTAAGATATTTGGCAACTGGGAAAATGCAACAATGTAGCAGTGATGATTTGGGTCTGTCACAACCTTCTGTAAGCAGAGTGATCACACAAACAATTACAGCACTTTCAGAACCTCTTATTGTGTTGCAGTTCATTTCCTTTCCACTGGACATTCCCACCTTGCAGGCATAAAAAACTGCATTTATGAATATAGCAGCCTTGTTGTCGGAGTAATTGATGGAACCCACATCCGAATTATTCAACGTGATCTCCGAAATACGTGATCCTACCACGGACACTTAACTTCAAACTCGGTGACAGTTTCATGGAATACTTAAAATCGCTCAGTTTTTTCCTTCTTGGACAACCAACCAATCACATTCTACAAAAGATTGTGTCATACATAGCAACAGGGTCAGCCCCGCCTCCTCACTAAGATGACAGTTTTTGTCTTTTCCTTGCTCAGAGTTGCTCTTAGATTGCTCTGGAATCGCTCTTAAGCTAAGACTCCTACGTAAAAGTTTTTAAGCTAAATTAGGAGTTTTCTAAGAGGATTCTTAGAATCTTTATGAATACGGGCCCAGGAGTCTTTCTCTACTCCTCAAAAATGCATGGAGCGTCATTATGACAAATCGGGAGTGAGCCGTAATTTCAAACTAGGTGATCAAGTTTTAGTGTTGTTGCCAATTCAAGGCTTGTCTCTGTCGGCCCGTTACTCTGGTCCGCTGACGGAAAGGTTAGTGACACTAACTATCT
Source organism: Umbra pygmaea (assembly GCA_016801145.1). NCBI lineage: Eukaryota > Metazoa > Chordata > Actinopteri > Esociformes > Umbridae > Umbra > Umbra pygmaea. Next base: position 7,193 of record JACXGM010038000.1, read on the forward strand.
ATTTAAGACTCCCGAGCGGAGTCGTTCTACGCAGCTGTGCCATGTTAATATGTTGAAGCCATATCATGTGCATAAGCCTTCTCCATGACCAGGTGTCTACATGTAACCTGTGGCCATGGTGGGACTGCACTCAGTCCTAAAACAAGAGGAGGATGGGTTACAACTTCGAAATTCACCGCAGCAGAGTGTGAGGTTGAGTAATTCGGTTATACTTACTCAATTACATTCTCTTACCAAGCATCTAAGCATTAGTTAAAGTGAAAATCTGGTGGCACTAATCAAATGCTTTCCGAGTGTGTTTCAAGATATTCCCAGCGTGACAACAGTATTGGAACATGACGTGGATGTTGCAGGTGCTGCCCCGATACGCCAACATCCTTATCGGGCAAACGCTGCAAAAAGGGAAGTAATGAAAAAGGAGGTGGTCTTCCTCCTGGAAAATGGTAAAGCCAAATACAGTAATAGTGCCTGGGGCTCGCCTTGTATCTTAGTACCTAAACCAAACGGTACTTCTAGGTTTTGTACTGATTACCGGCATGTGAATGCAATAACTGTACCTGACTCTTTTCCTCTGCCAAGGATTGACAGCTGTGTGGACACCATTGGAACTGCTACATTTGTGAGTAAACTAGATCTGTTAAAAGGGTACTGGCAGGTCCCTCTTATGTCTCGTGCTTCTGAGATTTCCGCATTTGTGACACCTGAGTTTTCTCCAGTATACCGTAATGCCATTTGGAATGCGCAATGCTCCAGCTACTTTTCAGAGGCTAGTTAACATTGTGTTCAGAGGGGTCCAAAGCTGCCCCGCCTACTTAGATGATGTGGTCATTCATTTAGCTTCTTGGGATGACCACTTGTCCACCTTGAGAACTGTGTTTGAGCGGTTAGAACAGGCATCTCTAACCCTCAACCTAGCTAAATGTGAGTTTGGCAAAGCGACAGTGACATACCTGGGTAAACAGGTAGGGCAAGGCCAGGTTTGTACGTTAACTGGGAAGGTGGAAGCGGTGGTTGCTTTCCCCATTCCTACTACACGCAGACAGTTGCAACGATTCCTGGGAATGGTTGGGTACTATTGTACGTTTGCCAAAAATGTATCTTCTGTAATAGCCACTCTTACGTCTCTGCTGAGTCCAAAAGTGCCTTACGGGTGGTCCCCTGAGTATAACACCGCGTTTGAAGCTGCTAAGACCTTGCTCTGTAGTGCTCCTGTTTTAGCCGCCCCCGACTTTAGTAAGCGATTCAAGCTGGAGGTAGATGGCAGTAGTGTGGGAGCAGGGGCTGTCCTACTGCAGGAAGACACTGATGGGGTAGACAAGCCTGTCAGTTTCTTTTCTGCACCCAGTGCAAGTCTACACTGACCATAACCCACTTGTATTCCTAGACCGGATGTACTATCAATCACACAGATTAAATCTGAATCCGAAATCCGCTACTTTGTTTTTTCTTTTTTCTGCTTTTGTTTTACGAGTGAAAATAAAAAAACGTGAGTATTTATATTTTTTTCCAATTTGGTTTTGCAACGGAAAAACCAAACAAATGATACATAGATTCACTACCTTTTTCCAATATTCCACTCATGAGCCCATGTAAATTGCAACCTCAATTTCCTATTCTTAGCTGACAGGAGTGGAACCTGGTGTGGTCTTCTGTTGCTTTAGTCCAGTGGTCCTCAAACCCTTCCATGAAGGGCCTAGTGTATGCATGTTTTCGCTTTTACCTTGTACAAGCCTGATGGAGTAGCTTACTAATTGGTTAGGATCTACCCTCACCTGGCAGTCTAGGTCCTAATATGCTCTAATTGAAGGGAAAGACCAAAAACCAGCATACACTAGGCCCTCCATGGAAGGGTTTGAGGACCACTGCTTTAGCCCATCTACTTTAAGTTTCGATATGTTGTGCATTCAGAGATGCTCTTCGGCATACCTTTGTTGTAACAAGTGTTTTTTCAAGTTACTGTTGCCTTTCTATCAGCTCAAACCAGTCTGACCATTCTCCTCTGTCCTCTGCTTGCAATGTATTTTCGCCCTGAGAACTGCCGCTCACTGGATATTTTCTCTTTCTGACAATCCCCTGTAAACACTAGGGAGTGTTGTGTGGGAAAATCTAAGTAGAACAACAATAACAAAGACAGTCCATCTGGCACCAACAACCATGGTTCTTCCCCCTTGTTCCCTAATGACAGATCTTCATACTACAAGACCCCTGGGCACATGTAACATTAGGCTCTCAGATAGCTGAATAAACAAGGGTTGGTATAAACTATAAAAAAGTAATTTAAAGATTTGCTCGTACTGATATACTTAAGTTAAAACAAAAAAACACAATATGCAGAAATATTCACAATGAATGAAGCGCCTCAACTGGACAAACTAAAACACAAAACCAATGCTGGAAAAACATTTTGGAGGTCACACTTCAATTCTATAATAAGGAGCACATGGACACTGGTATTGTTTGTAAAGGAGTGGCCTTAGAATGGTTTGTGAAAGTCTCCTGGTAAGAGTTGAGGTGTAGCAGAGGCTCTGGTATGATTAGTATAGGGGCCCTGGTATGGGTTGAGGTGTAGAAAGTGCAGTCACTTTCATACAAAGTGGTAGATTGTCTCATGTTCCTCTGACCACCAGGGGCCTCTGGGTCCCTTTTAGCCCAAGGCCCCTAATAATCAGAAGCCCCTTGGCCTAGGCTCCATTCATAATCCGGCCTTGACATTAATAATAATTATTATTAATTCAACTTATATAGCACTTTTATCGTGGTTCAAGGAACGCAAAGCGCTTTACACGGTGACGGGGAAAGCCACCACCAATGTGTAGCACCCAAATTTTATTGCGGCAGAACGCTCACCACACATCAGCTATTAGGTGGAGAGGTGAGTAGTTATTTTGTTATTTATGCAAATTAGGAAGGAGGGGGATTATTAGGTGGCCATGATTGAAGTGAGGCCTGGTTGAAAATTTGGCCATGACACCGGGGTTAACACCTCTACTCTTATGATATGTGCCATGGGATTTTTATTGACCACAGAGAGTCAGGACACCCGTTTAAAGTCCCATCTGAAAGACGGCACTCTACGCAGGCCAGATGTCCCAATCACTACCCTGGGGCAATGGGAATGATCTTTAGACCAGAGGGCAGATTGCCCCCTACTGGCCCTACAACACCACTTCCAGCAGCATTGGTCTCTCATCCAGGGTCTAAACCGGAAGTGGAATACAGGGTGCTTTGCTGTTGGCATCTTCCCCATTCCTAGGTTTGGTTTGATCTTTAGCAGATCGTCTTGACCATGTCTACATGCCTGAATGCATTGACTTGGTGCCGCGTGATTGGCTGATTATATATTTGCGTTAACGAGCAGGTGAACGGATCTAAGAAACGAAGTGGCCATTGAGTGTATATTCATATTTATGTGGTTTGAAATGTGGATTGAGCAAGCACTTTGGTCAGATAATATAGTTTTTGACAGTTCATCAAGGTGACAATCATCCTGTAGTGTATATTTACAACTCTGCTGGCATGGCCGTAACTACCATTGAGGACACCGAGGTCATGACCTCTGTATTTTTTTCTAGAAGTGTCGAAAATAGCCGACGAAACAATTATCCTTGCATCAACGGACCGTCACGTGACACATACTTGCAGATACTGCTGTCATGTCAAAACGAAAGTAGTCGATAGCGGAGTGTTACCTTTTAAAGCAATTAAACGCAATGCAGTGATTCGCACAGCTCACATAAACATCAATACCCACAAATCA
>JACXGM010038001.1:0-10949 GCA_016801145.1 Umbra pygmaea
TCATTTAGGTCAACATTGGATCATTCAGAGATCCTCACTGAACTTCTGGAGAGAGTTTGCTGCACTGAAAGTAAAGGGGCTGAATAATTTTGCTCGCCCAATTTGTCAGTTTTTTATTTGTTAAAAAAGTTTGAAATATCCAATAAATTTCGTTCCACTTCATGATTGTGTCCCACTTGTTGTTGCTTCTTCACAAAAATTACAATTTCATATCTTTATGTTTGAAGCCTGAAATGTGGCAAAAAGGTCGAAAAGTTCAAGGGGGGCGAATACTTTCGCAAGGCACTGTAAGTAAACTCACAGGTACAAAAGTGATCCTTAGGCACAGTAGCACGTCCCATTAGAGATACAGTTATCAATGGTAAAATTATGGACCTAATATTTGTACATCCCTAGGGTACAGCATCAATCTTTGTACCATTTTAGGTACATTCTCATTCATATCTTCTTTTCTTAAAGTGCGCCATAGTGGAAGGTTGTCATCATAAATATTTCAACTTAATTTGTATGCTGAAAAAGAAAAAGAAATCAATTATTGTCCAGTTTTTATGACATATTTGGCCATTATTGCCACTTCACCTTAAAGAAAATTATTGAATGGCAGCCAGCAACTTGTTTTGGAATGTTATAGTCCACAGCCCCCTGGTGGTAGCCAGCTAGCCATGCAACAGATCAATTGATCACACACATCAAGGCCTATTGTAAAACAATCCAGTCATCATTCCACTATGTGTGCTGCTACCAGAAATCACATAAACATGTAACGTGTTACAATATAACCAGGGTGATTGTAGGTCGCTATCGCATGAAACCAGTAGACGATATTGTAGGTTTTATTCCATGCCAATACCAAATGTCTGACATACTTCCTCTCTACATGATTTGCCATGCTTTTCATTGTAGACGATTTAATTAGCATTTAGCATGAAGATGCATTTTTCATAGTTAATACAAAATATTCCTCAATACAACAATATTATAATTGGTATTAGATCGTGGCATTATTAGGATGTCTTTGTAAAAAAATGTACGTTTCATTGGCATTCCTCACAGTAAATTGTCATTTCAATCAACAAATGTGTTAGTTTGTCAACCGGTAATAGATCCAATGTGCAAAGTCACCAATGGCCACTAATGAAGTCTGCCAAAAGTTGATTGACGTACCTCTGAACCAGCCGCGGTCGGTGGATCTTAATTGGGGAGGACGGGCTCGTATTACGCTCGGGACCGGAGTAAATGGAATGGTGCGCAACGCACAAAACCCAGTGTGCAAAACAAAAAAACACTGGGTTTTGTGCGTTGCGCACCATTCCATTCACTTCGGTCCCGAGCGTAATACGAGCACGTCCTCCCCAATTAAGATCCACCGACTGCGGCTGCTCTGAACCAATGTGATGCCGTAACAGCACAGCCCCAATCTTGTGAGGCTTGTTTAACCTCGGACACATACTGTAAGTCATTTTCCTCCCAATCACTTACTCCTTATCCTGGGAGGTACGAAAGAATCCATTGACATCAACTTCAGACGATTTCCATGAATGCCCAAATGCATTCTTAGCTACAAAGGGGAGGTATCGTCAGAACCCAACTGTAGTTTAACCCTCTATGGATTCCTCAATTTCTTGATCCATTTTCTTCCCCTCTTCTCTGTGTCACTGGTGACGCACGTTCTGGTTGGAGTGCTGTAATTCCTTAATGAGATTGCAGATTCCCCGGATATCCAATTGGATCCTGATTAACCGGGCTCAACTCATTAGCTCGGACAAACTAATTCAACCTCTCACAACCTCAACCCCTGCCAGGCTCTCAGAAACCCCCCAGCAACATTCAGCCATCCAGCCATTAAACTCCGTCATTAATATCATGAAGTCTGGAACTCTCACTTCTGCATCAGATGACTAAAATCAAATCAAGTTTGACATTGATTGACTGCAAGTGTCCAAACACTGCTTGTTAGTAACATGTAAAGTGAGCCGACCTTGCAACTGATTCGATCACTTCTGCTTCGATATATAGTGCCACCAATCACAAGCCCCTCGAGGTGAGCAAAACCAAATTCGCTGTATGACCTTGCAGACATGAGTGATGTTTTAAATTGTTGATCAAAGTATTTTCATATACCAATTCATTGACATGGCCTCATGTTGTGACTGTTACAGTCTCCCATTGATTGTCACTCTTTATCAACTTTCTACTGCATCCCAAACTCCTCAGTATGTCTGTCGTATTCTCACATTTCTACCTTCACCTGTCTCTTTCTCTGATTCCTCTCCGTCTTACCTGCTCGTCTTTTGACCCCATAACCTGATTTTCTCCTCCAATCGGTTTACCTACCTCTTGCCGTGCTCCATTCTTTCTCTCTCCTCCTCTCTCTCTCCTTCCCCTCTCTCTATTTCCATCTTCAAGCTTATCTCTTCATCCTTGATCTCCTTCATCCCCTCCAATCCTCATCTGTTCTTCACAGGAGCGAGGGAGACAGAAAGAGAGAGTTTTCACAGGTTGCCTGCATCCAGTCTGTGGGTGAAAGCGTAAGAGGACAGATAGCTAGGGGAGGATAGCAGAGGATAACAACAGGATTGTGGGTCGTAAAAACAGGCACTCCAACAGGCTACAGAGACGGAAAAGTGATCAACAAAGAAGAGACCACATTTTGGGTGGAAAGGTGAGTGATTATTGGCCACTTTGCAAATTCTTCCGGGCAGTTCTGCAGTTGAGGATCAACTACCTGGAGCTACATTGCCTCTTCAGATGATGTCAAACATGGATCCACACTCACCATGGAAACTAGCCATGACAAGAGTTCACATTCAGAGCTGGAACTTCATTGCAGTATGGACCAATGGATTGAATATGAATGAAATAACATAATGGTCAGTGAAAGACACACTAAGTGGGTTGGAGTTCTCAGCGATGCTCATTTTCCTTCGGAGAACGAAGTACGGAATGCCTGAGCAAATGTTGCTGCTGTAGTCCGTGGAAAACTTGCATCTGCTATCTGTGCAAGTGAGACTAAAAACCTGGGTGTAAAAAGAGAGCTAGACAAGTATTGCTGTCAGACCGTTGCGCTATTGAATGCTATTCTTCATAGATTCAGTTTAATTCACTAGATGAAAACAGCATGCAGAAATGCCTCATCAGCATTATCTTGCAGAAATGCACCATCTGCGTTATTATGTATAAATGCCAAAGCAATATCAGCATTATCACATGGTATGCAAAATCTCTGTGATTACCTTAGGAACTAAGCACTACAATGGCATGAGTAGAAGCAGCTAACTACTGGACTTCTGCACAGCAGGTGTGCCCTTTGAAGTGAAATGTTTAATGAACAGCCTATCCTAATGTTGCAATTTGAATAAGTAATAGTATTTAATTTTTCAGTTGGTGCTAGCATGGTAATATGATTTGCAGGTGGGAATGCCATGCAGATAATTACTATGTGCATTGAAATCTGCTTTAACTCTGCAACCAAGCGAATCAAACAGCTTTTAGACTACTATCTTTATAAACAAGGAAAGAAACATGTTAAATTCCTACCTAATAAACAAGGAAAGAAACATGTTAAATTCCTACCTAATAAGCCCCTGGTCTTCCCCCCTTCACACGCTTTTCCCCCTCACTTCCCGTCTCTGATCCAGTGGTAAAGAGCCGTCAGTAATCGGATGACAGGAGATTTGACTTGAAAAGTCTACCGTTCCTGGGGCTTAAACGCTCTCCTTTGACCACCCTAACTCACCCTCCGTCTATCTGCTTCATCCTAGGTCTACTTACAGTCGGAGGGTAGACGCAATGTTTCTGCTTTTGATCAAACATGTCGGCAATTCCCACTGAGCAAAATATTTTAAAAGACGTCTTTGCAACATCTTTTAATTGTCTTTTCAACCACAAAGAGGTCTATTCAACGTCTTTTTAATGTCAATTGTTTAGGTGGTTATATCAGTAACCAAAATCTACCTTGAGATAATAAAACATTCATGCAAATGTTTGCTGAACTTAAAATTCTTTTTGAAAGTCGTATGTTGTTTATGAAAAAGTTGGCATCTAACTAAAGAGTATTAGGTTCATAGACTAATTGCTAATTACTTTTTGATGTTCAAAATGCTCTCTTGAAAGGCACTGAACTGGTTGAGGAAAGAGTTCATGAGAAAATGTTTCTGTCTTTAATTGAAAGAAAAAAATAATTGCACTAATGCAAAGGAATCTAAAGTTACTGAGGTTTTAGTAAACATTAAATACATTTTTATTGTGAGTACAATGTGACACAGTAAATATCTCCGTAATGAGCCATAAAAACCTAGTTTATGCCAAATCAACTGGTGTAATCTTGTTATAGGGGAAAAAGAGCATAGAGATGAGAGATGTGACACATTACACATTTTAGATATCTAACACTGAGGGAGTAGGATTACACCTCTTACTTACTGTGCTCAAGCAAGCCAGGCTCTCGCATCAGACTAGATTATAAAAGTACCTGAGTGCCCTACTTTGTATTGTCAAAGGCCAGGTGGGGGGGTTACTGGAGCAATCAGCTGTGGCCCAGTTATGTCTTCCACAGGTATGACATATTGGGGAATTGTAGTATATTGCCAAAATGCAATGGCTACGTCTGGAAAGCATAGTGCCTAAGGCCGGGAACAGATTGCAATGCGATTTTAAATCACCAGCAATTCAGACTGCATTCCAGTGGAATTAATGGACTTCCGGCACAGCGCTTAAACTTGATTCTTAAACTTGATTCTTAAACTTGATTCTTAAACTTGATTCTTAAACTTGATTCTTAAACTTGATTCTTAAACTTGATTCTTAAACTTGATTCTTAAACTTGATTCTTAAACTTGATTCTTAAACTAGATTCTTAAACTTGATTCTTAAACTTGATTCTTAAACTTGAGTCATTTGTTCTGTTTCAGGCCTAAGAACAGCTGAAGGGATTAGTACTCTAGCTTTTTTTTTGTAAAATGACAAATACATTTTTGGATAGCCCTGATTTATATAAACGTTTATGTAGTCTAGTGTTCTGGCAATCATTTTACAAATATGTATTCCCTTTTTTTCCTTCTTGTAGTCTGCTAGTTCTTTTCTCCTGTGCTAACAGCCCATATCGACCGTTGCCATGGGTGAAATGGAGGCGATGAAAAAGGAGGCAGATGGGCTGAAGACACAAATTGAGGTGAGTCCGACCAGAGCATGTTGTTTGATGTGGGGCTCAAACGCCATCACAATATTTCACAAGGCATATTCATCAGGCCCATTTTCAAAATCTCAGTCAAAAAGCATAATCAAATGAAGAGAATTATTCAAAATCAAGGTAATAACAATCCACAATTGAAGTGTTGTACCCAAAAAGTTTAAATTGTATAGCTTTAATTTCATTAATCCTGCATACCAAAACATTGTGAAAAATGTGTAGTAAATAAAAATGTAAAATCTTTTTAAACAGACAGCCAAGTGCTGACAACGTTTTCCATGTGTATTTTACCAATCAGATAAGCTTTATGCAAAATAATGGGCCATACAGGCTTCGATCAATGACTGATCGTACTCTTCCCCTCGTCCCACAACTAGGCAGCACGCAAGGCCGTCTGTGACACCACCATGGCTGCTGTAGCATCTGGAGTGGCCCCTGCACCCCGTGTCCAGCTGAAGAACAGAAAGACATTGAAGGGCCACTTGGCCAAAATTTACGGCTTGCATTGGTCCTCTGACAACAGGTGAGGAGTTGACAATAAAGACAGTATTCACACATCTCTGCCAAGAACCAGTGAGTTATAGAGACTAATAAACATTAGTCCCATAATTTGAGTTAATATTGTGTTGGCTTGTGCACTACTAATTTAAAACAGATTGTCACAATTAAAATACCCATGTGTCTAATATTATGATAGAATGCATGTTTTTGGGGTTTCAATAAAATTGCTTTTGAAAGTCATTTGTTATTTTAAACACTGTATCAAAGCTTTGATCCAGATGCTTTCTGGACCTCAGGCCTTTGGCTAAGCCACACCCTAGAATGTAGATTGACCAATCACAGCGCAGCCAAGAACGAGCTCCCACAGTGGTCCGACACTTTTTCACAGCGCTCCATTGACTTTAACACAGGCGTCTCATATTTTTGGTCTCGGCAGGCTATTACCAGTGTAGTTTTATAAAAAATATGGTTAAACGTTGTACCTGGGGCATTTGTAACACAGATACGCGTTTCCCAGAGAGGTTAGAGGGGGGTGTCAATTTTTTGCCCTCCCCAAACCGAAGTCAAATCCTGTGACTAGTGTGACTAGTGTCAGCTAACGTTAACATTAACTAGCATACCGGTTTTTGATACGCTAGCACTCGCTGCTAATAAATGCAAAGTTATACTTGCGTAGTCCGTTTGCTGTGTAATAACGATTATAGAAGTGAATAGAGACCTACCCAGTGTGGCTACCAAGTGACTTTGACCGGTATGCTTTTGCCTCTATTTGGATTTGTTGCTTAATAAAAGTTTGATAAAATGTCAGTTTGATAAAATTTGGTACCAACATGTCATAAGCCATGTTGATACCAAACCAGAGCCCAGATGAAGTTGTCGGACGTAGCAACAGTAACTAAGGGGGGCGGGGCTTAGCCAAAGGTGAATTAAACCCTCTCCCTTCCTGTCACTCTCCCTCTCTCTCCAACAGGCAAATGGTCAGTGCTTCCCAGGATGGCAAACTTCTTATTTGGGACTGTTACACTGGCAACAAGGTAAGAGGTCACAGATCTGTCTTCATTTTTACCTTTCAAACTGTCTGCTAGAGAGCCACTGAATTGAATAAATCATTCACCCACTGGTGTATAAGCAGTACCCACATTTTATACAGTTTTGACTATACACCATAAAAACTTTATATATTTTTGGTACGGTACCTTCCGTTTTCTGAAACGAGACAGCGAGCGGCTAACGCTTTCCTCCCTGCCCTCCAGGTTTATGCTGTCCCCCTCAAGTCCTCCTGGGTGATGAGTTGCTGCATGGCCCCTTCTGGGAATCTGGTGGCCAGTGGAGGTCTGGATAACATGTGCACTATATACAACATCAAGGCTGCCAGCCCAAAGACTCTCAGGGAGCTCGACGCACATGAAGGTAGGTACCCTGGAACAGGTTGGATCTGTGACCAACTGGCTTGTTATTAACTCTGTTAACAACTTCACTTAATTTCAAGTCACATTTATATATTAAAACACATTTAGGAAATCTTTAGGAAATAACGTAAATTGAACAAGAGTCAAATCCATGTGTTTCTTTTTCCCTCTCAGGCTACCTCTCTCATTCTCGCTTCCTTAGCGACAATGAGATCCTCACTGCATCCGGTGACACCACTTGTTGCCTGTGGGATCTGGAGACTGGCAAACAGAAGACGATCTTCAAGAGCCACGTGGGTGACTGTATGTGCCTGTCCGTGTCTCCGGACCAGAAAACCTTCATCTCAGGGGCCTGTGACTCCACTGCCAAGCTGTGGGACATCAGAGATGGTGGCTGCAAGCAGACCTTCATCGGCCACACGAGTGACGTCAACGCCATTGCGGTAAGCACATAAGCCAGGGCCCAGACTATTTCCTGGTCAGGATGACTGAGTTTTATAGAAATTTTAGTGATCTGAGCCTACCAACTCCTACCCTAATTGGGTTGCAGTTTCAAGGTTTTGGGATCAAGCTTAGCTATAAACAAAATATAAGCAAGATGGAATTAGTGTTTAGCATCACAAAATGAAAAGACTCCATATCAAATAAACCAACTCTAAACCTCCAAAAACATCAACACAAAACCTCATATACTGAAATTATTCTTTCCCTCCTTTTCTTCAAATCGAAGTACTTCCCTAGCGGCACAGCATTCATCACAGGTTCTGACGACTGCACCCTCAAGATGTTCGACATCCGCGCCGACAACGAGGTCAATGCTTACGCGGACGCAGCATTGAACGCCGGCGTCACGTCTGTTTCACTCTCCAGCTCAGGACGCCTCATCTTCGGCGGCTACGACAACTTCAACTGCAACATTTGGGACTCTCTGAAGGCCGAGAAAGTCGGTGAGTAAAAGCGTGAGATGAAAGAAGTGAGAAAGAGGACGGTACTAATTGGAGAATAGCGAGGCTGAAGGAAAGATTAGTCCACGTGAAAATTCATCCTAACAGGAGAAGGAATCAGTGTGGGATTGAAGATGAAGAAAATGGACAAAAGCATGTAGTGAAAGAAGTCAAACGGAGGCACAGAGAGAACTTGACACCACCAGAATGGCGCTATTTGCATTCATGTGGACAACAATCTTCTTCATTTCTCTTTCAGGTGTACTGGCTGGCCATGACAACAGAGTTAGCTGCACTGGGGTGCCAGATGATGGCATGGGTATCTGCACAGGATCCTGGGATAGCTTCCTGAAGATCTGGAACTGAGCTGGTCCTCCACAAGGGAACACTGGGAAAGGGAGACGGGAAGAAGTGGAGGTGGATGGAGTGAGAGGAAGAGTGGGGAAGACACAAGTCTGAGAAATAAGGATGCTTTTTGGGGATTGAGGAGATATCAGGAGGATTGTTGTGCCGTTTCGCATCATTTCTTACCACTAGATCTTTCCTTCTCTCTCTCCCTCTTTCTCACCCATGTATGCATAATGTGAGACGGGGCAGAATGGGCCGTTATAGAACATACTGGGTAAATGACATCGACAACAGCACAAGATGCCCCCCCACTACATGTACAAATAAGTTATTGTTGAGAATATCAATATCAAGGCAATGACAAAGACGAAAGAAATAGGGTTATTTAAAAGTCATTATTTGAAATAATAAATTATTTAAAGAAGAAAATATGCTCTACTTGTAACTAAGGCGAGTGACAATAACACGTTTAGATTTTTGACAATAAAACACGTGAAATAAATACAGAAATATAATGAACTTACGGACTTAGTAATACAGGTCTATTTTTATTGTCTTGAGATCTTTGATATATAAAGCCCACACATAGAGAAAAGTTTATATGAACATTTATTTACTTTTAGGTAATGTTTTAGAGTGCAGAATTGATGTACAGTGCTGTTTGGTCACACATCTCAAATGTTTGTGTACCACAGAAATATGACTGTTGCTATTTTGGGTCTAGTATAACATGCTAACCAGCAGCACTCTGACTTTGCCCCGAAATGGCTGCCGTCACCTACAGTATTACCAGGCAAATCTATGATGAAAAAAATCAAACCAGGTTTGATCCTGTCCAATCAACTACATCAGTCCTTACCGTTATGTATCTCTGTGTTAAACAGTCCTGGATCCTGCTACAAGGAAAAGGTTGTTGAGGTGTTACATATCAGAGACAAATACATTCCCTAACATCTGCATTTTGTAGCACTTTTGCTCATTAAAAATCTGCGGTTTCTCTGTAAAAAAGTGATTTTGGTTGAAAAACCTTTCTAATAAACATAGAATTCTGCATTTACACCATATCTGTGTATTTTTACTTTGACGGTCAACAACTAGTATATAAAAAATGTTTGGCCTGGAATATTTTTTGTATTTAATATGGAATCCTCTTTCTGGAGGACTTTTCGTAAACAAATAGTGAATTCACATGCTTGTAGAATATTATTATGATCAACTTCTTTTGAAGTCAGATAAATTCTTCATCCTATATAATGTCTGCTTGGTAAATTGCTGAGATTGGTAATAGTGAAGTAACCTGGCTAGCTTGACACCATGGGAATATGATCATTTCAGTTTAAAAGCATTTCTTATAATATTTAGGTTGAAAAATATAAAAGGTAAGTGGGGAAATATTACAAACCTCAAAATCTATGATACATACACTCACTGGCCACTTCATTTGGTACAACTGTTCAACTGCTTGTTAACACAAATATTTAGTTTGCTAATCACGTGGCAGAAAGTCAATGTGATTAGGCATGTAGACATGGTCAAGATGATCTGCTGAAGTTCAAACCTAGCATCAGAATGGGGTAGAAAGGTGATACAAGTGACTTAATGTGGCATGGTTGTTGGTGCCAGACGACCTGGTAAGAGTATTTCAGAAAGTGCTGATCTACTGGGATTTCCCCCAAACAACTGTCTCTAGGGTTTACAGAGAATGGTCAGAAAAGAGAGAAAATATCCAGTGTGTGGCAGTTCTCTGAGCAAAATAAATTCCTTGTTGTTGGTAGAGGTCAGAGGAGAATTGCCAGACTGGTTTGAGCTGGTACAAAGGTAACAGTAACTCAAATAACCACTTGTTACAACCAAGGTATTCAGAAGAGCATCTCTAAATGCACAACATGTCAAACTTTGAAGGAGATGGGCTACAGCAGCAGAAGACAATACCCGGTGGTGCCATTCCTGTCAGCTATACGAGGCTACAATTTGCACAGGCCCACCAAAATTGGACAATAGAAGATTGGAAAAACGTTGCCTGGTCTGAAGAGTCAATTTCTGCTGCAACATTCAGATGGTAGTGTACAAATGTGGCGTAAACTACATTAAAGCATGGATCCATCCTGCCTTCAACTCAAAAGTTCAGGCTGGTGTTGGTGGTGTAATGGTGTGGGGGATATTTTCTTGGCACACTTTGGGCCCCTTAGGTATAATTTAGCATTGTGTAAATACCACAGCCTACCTGAGTATTGTTGCTAACCATGTCCATCCCATTATGACAACAGTGTACTAATCTTCTAAGGGTTACTTCCGGCAGGATGACGCACCTTGTCACAAAGCTCACATCATCTCAAACTGATTTCTTGAACATGACCATTGCATGTGTAGTGGGAAAATAATGTTGTTCACAGGACCAAATATTGACTATCTCCACATTGGGCTGCACAAGGCATGTTTTTGTGTCCAGATAACTATTCTAGTTGGCTGGCCAGAATGTTGGAGGTTTCTACAGTAAAGTGTTTGTTTCCCCCACCTGGGGTGGGACAGTTCAATATCATGTAAATGTGTGAGGCCATT
>JACXGM010038002.1:0-10945 GCA_016801145.1 Umbra pygmaea
CTTTGAGTAGCCTGCATGTAAAGCAATAAATAAATAAAATGTATTACTATTTAGCCTACTTTTGTCCTAAAAGTGTGCAGAGGGTGTTAATGTTCCTCGAGAATATATTTTACCACCAAATGCACAAATCTCTATAAACTAGGATATGTCTAATTCTAAATATCTAGCTAATTAATGTTCATACAGAACAATTATGATTAGGCAAAAAAAAGGGAATGAGCTGTCCCGAAACACCCCCTCACGTCTGAAAGCACTACTCAATATCACTGCTTCTTCATCCAAAACGTCATTCAGAAATGGGCATGCCATGGTGCAGGAAGTAACACAGGTGAAGGGGACTTTCTTTATTGCTTTCTGTAATTTGACTTTATGTAAATGAGACACTGTTCTCAACGTGCTGACCCGGTTCAATAAAAGAAATAAAGAAACATTGTCCTCATCGACTTCATTGAAATCACTGTTGCAACGTCATGAACCATTTCAAATCTAAACAACTGCAATAGTTGGATTTAAATCAAGCTCGTGACAGTAATAGTGACGAGTAATTAATGTAAATTAAAATTCAGCAGAACACATTCAGAATACATGGTATGAATGTTAAATCACGTTTATTTCGGATTGGAGAGACAACTGATTTAACACAAGGCTCCAGGATTTATCTTAGCCTGGCTGCAAAGGATAAATCTCCATGGTTACTTGGCTAGGTTTACTTCTAGCAGCTTTTGTGCAACCAAGTGAAGGCTTGGTCCAGGAAGGCTCATCCAGGAAAACTTGAATATCCCAGCTTAATCCCTTATCTTGGTTTTGTGCAACACCCCCCAGGTGTGTGATGTGGCTCATTGTGGTAACAGAGTAAAAAATATGGCTCTTGGTCTCTGACCGGTTGGCCACCCATGCCCTAACGGGTTAATCAATGGTAAATGGTACCATTAGATTTTTCGGTGTATAGAATAGGCCAATGTCGACTCTATTGTTTTTGTAGTTGTTTTTTTTCTTCAGATTTTATGTGTATGGGGGAACTTGGTTAATTGGGTCTCTCCCTATTGCAATTGATTGATTATGTGAATCTGGTTAATTTATAAATTGGATCACACCTGTACCTGTGTTTGTCATTCTGCCATACATGCTGAAGAAGGGTATTTTGCCCAAAACGTTTGTGTGGCCTAAAGGTACAATATGTAGTTTTCCAAAACAATAACATATGACATACTTTGTATTAAAAAAGCAAACATCACAGTACCCATATTATATATATTTCTTAGTTGTGTACTTACATTATCCTAAATGTTTCCACCAACTTTCAAACCCAGAGAAATGTGTAATATTTTATAATATACTTCCCACTGTCATCTAAGTACATCTTTTTCTATTGTTTTGATTGAGAGACCCCTAGTGGCCAAAATTTACATATGTTTTACATTTAAATAAATTATGGATTTGGAGTTTTATTCTTGTTCTCTGGTTTTTAACATATAATGATATAAATAACAACAAATCAAATCTAAAATAACACCCAATGTGAATAATATTTCATTTAGGCTACTCAAATAAGCTACAAAAGGAGATCGGGGCTTGACTAGTGTTGCCTGACCTCCTTCTTTACTGATTGGGTGGTTAGAGTTCAAATCTATTGGCTGTGAAAACCACAGGGTGGAGTTATTATCAAAACGCCAGTAGGTGTCTAATAAGCATCTGGTGGCGTTTATTAAACGCCTGGTGACGTCACACGTGTGGTGGCGTTTAATTAACGCCTGGTGACGTTTAATAGACGTGTTGTGGCGTTTATTAAACGCCAGGTGGCGCCACTAACAGCGTTCAAAACGCAGTGAGAATTGTGACCCCACATGAACCCCCCAGGGCACAACGGTGAGAGACCTTGGTCTCTTTCCAGTATAAATAAGTATATAACTAGATGAATGCTTTATTCTTGGTTTATTAGTGCAGTAAACAAGTATGTTCATGTACTTTATCACTGTATAGTTAAAAAAACAATAGCACAACACAATTTGACATGCATCAAGTAACAGCTACAGAAATCTATAATAAATATAGACACACGTCTTCTCAGTACCAAAACCTTGAGGTTACCAAAACAATAAATACAACAAAACACTGTTGATTTCATATAATGTTTATACTTTCACACTTTTTTGCAAATAAAATGCATTTTTCAAGATCAAGCATAAGAACACAGACCTGCGGCAATAAAAAATATAGACAGACTTATTGGGGACCTTTATGATGGTTTTTGTTTATTCTTTTAAATGATCCTTAACTGGAATAAAAACAAAAAACATCATAAAGGGCAGCAATAAATCTGTCTATATATTTTTTTTGCGACAGGTCTGTAATCTCTTTATGATGGTTTTAGATTTTTTCTTTTAAATTATCCTTTACTGGGATAAAAAACTTAACCTAGTTGAGGAGCTAGAGGTTTAGAATGCTAATATGGATGACGGGACAATTGAGCGCTACAATGTTTAAAGTTGTAGTAGCAATATAAATGGTAATAAAAAAATATGTTGGTCCACAATGTTGAACTTATTGTACAATTTAACATTATTGTGCTAACTCAGTCAATGTTCTCACTTTCCACATCCTTCTTATTACCAGTACCAAAACATAAAACAGTAATTTATTTATTCTTCATCTCATGCACAGAACTGCAGGTTGCCAAATCTGCATTTTATTCACCTCAATTCACCCATTTGCTTACATTGCATGTCCTCAGGCTGAGTTTGAATTCCATGTGGAAAGACTTTGGTTGGGTGATTGTACCATTGGATGAATGTACCAAAATTATTGTAATACAGTACAAACAACAGGCTTTTCAAAATACACAAACATTTCAAAACAGGGAAAGAAAAATGAAATCCACTTTAAAGCAACTAAATGGCAAACTTTGACAGGGACACTCCTTTTTGATAATTAAGCAGTGCAGTAGTATCCATTAGTTTAATGCAGAAGAGGTGTTAAACTTCTACAGAGGGCTAGTATGCTGTTTTTTTTTTTCTTTTAATTACTGCCCAATTAAGACCTAGAAAAAACAGTTGAGAGGAGATCCTAACCCACTATGAAACAAAACCCATTAATTTTAACGTAAAATTTTAATTAATCTACCCATTGATTTACAATAAGTTAGGTTTGGTTTAAAGGGTTATTAAGTGGACTTTTAAGGGACTTAATCATAATTAAGGTGTAAATGAAAGGGTTATGTGAGTACATTAAGGGATAATTAAGGGGTAAAATAGATTAATTTATGAAAAGAATCAATAAAACTGCCCCTCAATCAATCATTTTCCAATGGTCTAAATTCGACCTATGAAATTAATGGATTAATTAAGGGGTTTAAATTTTGTTAATATTCATATTAAGGGATTTGAATGATTTCAGGCATGTTTAAGACAAAATTAATGATATTTTTAGGGGTTCAAGTTTCATAGTAAATTTCGACTCTTTACTGACTGATGAGTCATTTAATAAAAAGAACCAATCTTACAGGTGTAGATACTCTAAAGTAGTGGAAAAGGGGAGTGGCTGTACCGAGTTGTAATGAGGTTCACCTTAGCAGATTGAATAAAATATTGGTGGCTGTTTTAAAAAGAAAACAATACAACAAATGGCTGCCAGGTGGCTTCAGGGTGCACATTCATCTGAATTGTTTCCCTTAATCTACGTTCTGAAGTTAAATCTATTATTTGTAGCACTTTAGTTATTAAACTATTGTCCTACAATATAATTGTCTCATGTAAACTGGCTACTGTATATTTAAAATACCTTTTCATTTATGAAATCCTACAAAGTCTAAACAGTTTAACTCAACTCCATCGAAAACATGTTGAGTTAATACGATCTTAATGGTTTAGTGGAAACGACTAAAATCTGTCACCCGGCCGACAGGGTTCGAGTCCAGCGCGCGACCAATGTATATTTATGGTGTTACAGTATATTAATAATACACAGTTCGTTATTGCTTTTATTTCTATTAGAGATCACTGTTGTTCATTTTGTTCATCTAAAAGTAGCAATGGGCACATCATAAACTAGTAATGAATACAGTACCTTTATTATTGAATGTAATAATTTAATTTAATAAAATAATTTAAGTCGAATTGTGACCAGATCAACTTTGATAACTATTGTGAATTTTAGGCATTGCTTTTGTGTAGGGAAAGAGTATATTTTTTAAATATCAAGAAATAGGTTAAAAACGTCACTAGAACTTTTTCCCATGACGTCCAGTAAGAGAGATGGCTTTGTGAACTATAGTACATCTCTTGTCTCGAACAATATACATCAGTGGATGCTAGGCAACGGGAGGCAACAATATACATTGTAAGCAACTTATTCTTCAGGCATTCCTGGGGATTCCCGTGTATACATCACAATGTTATTTGTCTCTCCCGCTTTCTCATCGTGTCACTTTTGTGAATAATCATCTTTATTTGTGAAGAATCAATGTACCACACAGCTCAGCAGTGTGTAAGATGGTAGGGATATGCACAGAACAATGATAATTCGTTAGGTTTGCAGTTCAAAATTCTATGCTTACTGTGGACCAGGACATGACGAAATTTGAATGCATCCTCTATAAACAAGCTGAGAAAAAACTAAGTTGGCTTGAGCAGAATAGAACTTCCTACACTAAAGAATTTCACAGTAACCGTAACCGATCTAGCCCGCTACACCATAGTGCTGTGGGAAATTCAGTGAAAAAAAAGTTATCTTTTGAGGGAGCGGCTTTCAGAGGTTGCAGTATTGTATGATGACTTAAAGTCGTTCACCCATTTACCCATTTTTGTTCCGCAAAGTAAAACTGTACTTTGATATACTGCGTAAATAGTAAAAAAAATTCACAAACTGATTCAGGGACGCATTCTGACAGTTTTTATTTTCACCCTGAAATGAAACAACTGATTACATTAGTCAACTACACATTAAGCCTTTGACTAATTGAATCAGGTGTGCTATTTCAGGGTTAAAACAAAAACGTGGCCTAGGCACCCTAAGTGTCCCCTATTGTTTCAGGTTTCCTCTGGTGATGTAAGCAAATTGCTTAGATCTGGATCCGTGAAATAAACGACCTGCTTTAGAGGAAGATGGCGGACTAGGCTGGAACATGTAAGGGCGCAAGACAAAGATTGAGACAAAGATTGAGACAAAGATTGAGACAAAGATTGAGACAAAGATTGAGACAAACATTGAGACAAACATTGAGATAAAACTTAAATAAATAAAGACACAGCAATAGTAGCTATTGTATTCAAAATAATTAAACAAACTGGATAATAACAAGAAAGAAATTAAGAGAATAGAGCGATTTATCGACAAATATTACGCACAAACGCATCTAACAACTATGGCTGAAAGTAAAACTGGGGAACCGATCCCAAAACATAAGCGAGATTCATCGACAGACACGGACGACATACTATTTTCACCTCCGGGAACGGTAAGGGCACATTTGGACATTTTAAAATCAATTAACGATAAATTGTGCATACTCGAACTAGTTAGTAAAGATATAAAAGCACTAAAAGCGAGTCTCGAAATGAATGACGAGAAAACGGCGTGGTTAGAGAAAGAGACAAATAAATAAATTAAATATATCTGTACAACATGGCAACCGATATCACTGAACTAAAAAAGGAGAACAAACTTTCGAAAGAATCGTTACTGGATATACAAACTAGGTCAATGAGAAATAATATTGTACTTACAGGTATCAAAGAGAAAGAAGGAGAGGTTATTGAGGAGGTCGTGAGTGATTTTCTCTAAACAGCGCTTAAAATCCCACGCGAAACTGTTGATATGATAAAGTTTGAACATGTTCACCGTTTTGGACAAAGGAACCAGAAATACGAACGTCCTATTGTTGCTAAATTTCCCAATTTTAAGTATAAAATAAACGTTAAGAGCTTGGGAAAAAGACTGGCAGGATCAAATATCGGTATGAATGATCAATTCCCAAAAATAATCGCGGAACGACGTAAAATACTTTATCCAATTCAAAAGGAAAACAGAATGAAAGGAAAACGTGTTGCGATAGTTATTGACAAACTATACATTGACAATCAGCTATTTCGGGATAAAAAAGCTACCCCCTGGCTCTACTAAAATTGCTCATAAAGAAGAATATGAAGAAATATGTAATACTTGTAAGATGGGGTGAAGATTTGTTAGTTATATGTACATTAAGTCGTGTTAATTATTTACTCAAATCGAACAGTTAAAAAATATGATGGACAAATTGAATTTTTGTGGGAGTGGAAATGTATTGTATGTGTTTGGAATGGTGAAATAGATTGAGGATGCCATGATATGAGTGTGGTGTTGATGCTTGCATACCCCTATACTATTGTAGGACTATGTTTGTGAGCTGGGGCTGTATGGCGGACTGTGAGCTTGTACAGAGGGATAATGCTTAAGATTACGAAATTAACCTATATATTTTATGGATTCATTGCATAGTAGAACAAACTGCTTAGAATTAATATTTATCTAATAAAAGGTGTTTAATAATTTACTTCTGTGAAGAGGTCTATTTCCTTTAGGGGACAGCCTGAAGGACCTGGACACTAGACATTCTGACACTCTTGTGCCTATTGTAGGCTGCTTGCGTGTGTCACATGATGGTCAAAACATACTGGAGCAGCTCCTCCCTCAGATGATCCTGAGCCTGCTTGGCAAGGTGGGTCCGACTAAGCCAAAGCCCTAAGAAGGGTAACATAACACACAGGGAGATTTTCAAAGCTGCCATGGGAACCCTGTTGACCTGTACCTACCAGTGGGGATACTGGTGGGATATCTCCATCCAGGAAGTGGCAGTGTCTGGCTAACACTGGCCACAGTAACCCATGGGTAGGAGGTCTCACTCGGACAATCAGGGAGGGAGGTTGTATAAAGGTTTTATTGTGGCCGCATCAGTACAAGACAGTTATGGTCTGATCACTCAATAGAGGGTGAGATCAGATGTCTCAACACCAGGTGTTGGGCATGTGTCTCGAAGGGAAGACTCCTCTCTGTAACTTAGAAAAAATGTAGACAAATATTTTGTTGTATTTGTGTCTTCCTGGGCTACTTTGCAGTCCATCCTGCAGCTGGGGCAGAATAGGATATTGGGGGAGTGCAACCATTATACATCAGCTGGGATAATGGCTTGGGATGAATGAATGGGCTGATTTAGGAATGTGTGATTATGTTTGTTTGTAACCCACAAATCGATGCATGTGAGTTAATATGTGTATATATATGTGTGTGTATGTATGTATGTATATATACATATATATATGTATGTGTATGTGTATATATGTATGTATGTGTATGTATATATGTGTATGTATATATATATATATGTGTGTATGTGTGTATGTATGTATGTGTGTATACGGGAAATAAAAAATAGCTAATAAATTAAACTTAAAATAATGTATCTTTGGAGTTAAAATACATTAAGCGCTACACAAATCGAGATAAGGGTAATTGGAATACTATTGGTAGTAGGTTTGATTGTACACTATATATGGCACAACATGCTTGGTGTTGGGGAAGAGCGCTACCTAGAACAGGGCTTGGGAGGGTGTGGATTGGGGTTGCGTTGAGGGGTATTGTGATAATTGTTAATCTGGGGAATTGGAAGGAATATATTGGGAGGATGGGGAGGACCAATGGGACATTTTGTACTTTCTAGCCCTCCAAATATTATGGTATATCATTAAAGATAAGCAATATTTAAGCCATATCGCTAAGGTGATTATAAAAAGGTATATCGGGATAAATAAAATGGAATTAAGGATCACAGTATGGTAACTGGAGAAATAAGTATAGCCAGCTATAATTGTAATGGATTAGCAGATAACAAGAAAAGAAGAGCAGTATTTACCTAGTTAAAAGAAATGGAATACAATATTTACTGTTTACAAGAAACACATTCAACAGCTTTAAATGTATTTTTTTGGAAAAAGGAATGGGATGGTGAAGTCTATTTCTCCCATGGACAAAGAAATTCAAAAGGGGTGATGATATTAATTAAAAATAATACTAAGATAAATGTTGAAAATGTCTTTAGATTCTGAAGGCAGATGGTAATAGAGTTGAAACAGATATGGATCTGTTTACCTATATGGTCCAAATAAAGATCATCCACTATTCTTTAAAGAGATATATGAGAAACTATTAAAACTACAGGCAACACAGGGCTATATAATTATGGTCGGGGATTATAACACAACGTTGAACTCCAGTTTGGATAGAAAAGGTAATAACAACATAAACTATCACCCACAAGCACTAAAGGAAATAAATAATTGCATGAACATTCTAGAATTGGTGGATATATGGAGGCTTAAATATCCTAGAATGATAAGATATACATGGCGGAGGCTTAAACAAGCTAGTCATCTTGATTGTTTTTTGACGTCATTTTCACTTGCAACAAAGGTTAAGAAAGTGTTGATAGGGGATAGAATGATATGATCATCATATAATTGGCATAAATATTGTTCTTACAGAATTTCCACGGGGAAGAGGGTACTGGAAATTTAATCAAAGCTTACTTGAGGATAATTCATTTTTAGCTAGGACTAAACAATTTATATCAGAATTTTTCACACAACATAGGTACAGCAGACCCGCTTATTGTGTGGGATGCCTTTAAATGTACCTTTAGAGGCCATGCAATTCAGTACTCTTCTTTGAAAAAAAAGGCAATTCATATTAAAAGATTCAATATTATCCAAAGAAATTGTAGACATAATAGGTCAGATTGATAACAGTAACAGCTATAATATGGAGTTTCAGAATAAGTTGGAGGATAAACAAAAAGAAATGGAGGAACTCATACAA
The DNA here is from genome assembly GCA_016801145.1 of Umbra pygmaea. Classification (NCBI taxonomy): domain Eukaryota; kingdom Metazoa; phylum Chordata; class Actinopteri; order Esociformes; family Umbridae; genus Umbra; species Umbra pygmaea. The sequence continues at coordinate 8,845 of JACXGM010038002.1, forward strand.
GAAAGTTCAAATATAATTTATTATAAAAATAAAGCAAGCTGAATGGAATATGGAGAAAAATGCACATCCTTTTTTTAAATCTTCAACATAGGAATGCCACCAAGAAGAATGTACTGAAATTAGTCACTAATGAAGGATCCACTTACGACTCGCCAGATGAAATTCTGGAACAGGAAGTAAAATACTTCAAACAGATGTTTTCCTTTCAGTCTTCTCCCTTACCTTTGATAGATTTTAATTGTATGAGTTTTTTCCCTAATAATAACTGAAAACTAACAAATACGCAAAGAGGTTCATGCGAAGGACTCATTACTGAAGAGGAAATGCTTGAAGCGCTTAAAACATATTAAAGCTGGAAAAACACCCGGACTGGATGGCATTCCAGTAGAGGTATACCAAACTTTTTTTGACATATTAAGAGGTCCATTACTGGCATGTTTTAATCACTCGTATGTAAACGGTAGATTGTCAGACACACAACAAGAAGGCCTGATTTCATTATTATTGACAGAAAACCCAAGCGGAGCATATAAAGACCCCCTAATTTAAAAAACTGGAGGCCTCTTACACTGCAATGCTGTGATGTCAAAATATTAGCCAAATGTATAGCTCTTAGAATTAAAAAGGTTTTATCGGATATTATTAATCCTAATCAGACAGGCTTCATGCATGGACGTTACATTGGAGACAATATAAGACAAGTTATAGAAACAATAGAACACTATGAACTATCAGGACTATCAGGTCTAATTTTCATAGCTGATTTTGAAAAAGCTTTTGATAAAGTTCGATTAGACTTTATATATAAATGCTTGGAATATTTCAATTTCGGAGACTCTGTTATAAAATGGGTTAAAATTATGTACAGTAACCCTAGATGTAAAATTATAAATAATGTCTATATCTCGCAAGATTTCAATCTGTCAAGAGGAGTTAAGCAGGGCTGTCCTCTGTCCGCTTACCTTTTTGCTGTTGCAATAGAAATGTTAGCCAATAAAATCAGAACTAACAACAACATTAAGGGCCTGGAAATCCATGGCTTACAAACAAAGGTATCTATGTATGCCGATGACTCATGTTTCCCTTTGCAACAACAGTTGGAAACATTAAATAGCCTCCTAAAGGATCTTGATACCTTTTCAAACATATCTGGATTAAAATCTAATTACGATAAGTGTACTATATTACGTATTGGAGCACTAAAAGATTCAAATTTTACATTGCAGTGTAGATTACCAATAAAGTGGGCTGACTGGGATGTGGATATTCTGGGTATACATATACCATATGAAAGATCGAGTTGTATTCAGGAGAATTATTTAACAAAACTAGCTAAAATAGATAAAATATTGCTACCCTGGAAAAGACAGCACCTAACTATTTGTGGGAAAATCACCTTAATCAACTCTCTAATTATATCACAGTTTACCTATACGCTTATGGTTTTGCCTACTCCCAATGACATGTTTTTTAAACAATATGAACAAAAGATATTTAACTTTATATGGAATGGTAAGCCAGACAAAATGAAAAGGGCATATTTGTATAATGAATATGAACACGGAGGTCAAAAGCTAATGAACATTAAAGCTTTGGACCTTTCGTTAAAAGCATCGGTCATAAAAAAGGTTTACCTAAATCCTAATTGGTTCTCTAGTAAGCTAATAAGAGTATTTCACCAATTGTTCAGTAAGGATCTCTTTCCATTTCTACAAATTACAACTGACCATTTTCAGATATTGGAAAACATTTCTAAGATGTCGATATTTTTTAAACAAGCCATGAAAAGTTGGTTGCAATATCAATTTTATCCACCTGAAAATAGGGACCAAATTTTACAACAATTATTTTGGCTAAATTCACATATACTAGTTGATAAAAAACCTGTATACTTTGACAAGGTGTTTGGAAAAGGAATAATGTTTGTAAATGACATTATAAATGAAGCCGGTGGAGTGATGCCTTACATACAGTTAACAAAAACATATGGAAATGTTTGCTCCCTACAAAAATACAATCAACTAACTGCAGCAATACCATATACTTGGAAGAAGAAAGTACAAGAGGGGAAAAAGTCTGATCTTGTCTGTCAACCATGTAT
>JACXGM010038003.1:0-10948 GCA_016801145.1 Umbra pygmaea
AAATTTGTAATTTAATTTGAAGACACGGGACGTTTCTTTTTGTCGCCCGTCAATGACGTCATATAATATAGTTGCTCTAAGTTCCAGGGAACCGCCAAACATAACGTGAATAAAGTTATAATATTTTTAACAATACATTACTTTGTCAGTGAACATTTTTTCTGCCGGAGACGCTAGATTGGAAGGTTGTCATTGATGATGATAACAAACCCATGATCCCATGCAACCTCCCGACGTCATCCAAGTACATCTTTTGCTATTGATTTGATTGAGAGCCCCCTGGCGGCCAAAAATTACATATTGCACGTTTAAACTTTGAATTTTCAGATTGTTAGATTTTTTTACTTTTAGCAGAATGGCAGATGGAGGAGAAGAAGTAGCTTTGGTGGTGAATATAGCACTGGGCAAGGTCTTTTATTGGAACTTAACGCACAGATGTGCTCTACAACTGCATCATAGAAGTCTTTTTAAAAGAGAAAGGAGGACGGACTTCGTTTTCAAATAATGAGCAGCTTTGGTGAGTTTGATGGATTTTTATATATTTTTACTAGCAGGGCCTTAGGGATGGGCGATACCAGTACTTGGTATCGGCCCGATACTGGGCATAAGTACTCGTACTTGTACTTGTGTAAAAGGCCCGATACTCAAAGGAGATACTTCCTCCACATTTAAGAGTGTTATGATGTGCTTGACAGATTATCCATAGACGGCCATAGTTGTAAATCTGATTCACGGAAATGTTTCAATGGATATGTTCAGCCCTATGCATATATTTCATATTGATGATAACGACAGTCTACTTTGTCATTCAGAGGCCATGCTTATAAAGCTGTAAAACTGTCTTTATTGATGTTTAAAAAAGAGAGAAAAGTGATTTAAATGCGCCTAAAATGCATAATCATTCCAAAGACGGAGCCACACGTTACCTGTTGAAAAAACTATTTTTCTCAGCAGTTTTTCACAGCGTTTTTCTCATTGCTATTTTCATGTAGCCTAATATTTGTAAAAATTATAGGTAAAAATATTAGAATCCTCAATTAAAAAAATATAGGTAAAAAATATTAGAATCCTCAAGGAAATGCGCACATTTAAGTACAGGAAAGAACGAAGGATGCAAGTTATTAGGCTATTCGGTGCATAGTATAACTGTAGAAAACGGCATGAGGAACGCCCCCGATCTAGCCTCTGAAAGCCACCTTCAGGGAGGAAAGATAAATGTCGGTAGTCTGCAAAACTTCTGGGTGAACAAAATAGTGGTATTTCTGTGTTCTGACATACTAACGTTAAGAAATATAACTTAAAAGAAACATGATGTAGCCTATTTATATTTTGTATAATATATACAAAAGCCCTAGAATGTCATTTGTGAGGTTATTATAATACGTTTTAATTTCGAGAAGATATTGAAGGCCTAGGTGTAAAATGCACGGCCCGCCACTGCTAAATAGTGATATGATTACTAATACAGTGCAGCTGGGAACCTAATCAAAAAAAGGGATTGGAAGACTAGAACATGTGACACAAAAGGGGGGAAAACATGAAAACAGAAAAGACTAGGTATGGACATAACCGTGAAGGGATAAACCAAAGACCTGGAATGGATTAAACAGAAATGAACTAAGACAAGGGAGTGGCTGACTACACTGACATTTCCACACGAGGGCAGCAGAGATTGGGAACACTACACAGAAACACAGACAAGGCTACAGAATGAACAATTAGAGTCCTGGGGCCTCATTTATAAAGCTGGCGTATGCACAAAAGAAGATGTACGCAATTATTGGGATTTATAAAAAGCAAATATGATGGGAAAATGTGCGGTCCTTCACGGAAACTCTGACCCATGCGTACGCACAAAAACGGGTGAAATGAGAAATGGCGACACCGCCGGCAGATGTGTGAAACACGTGAAGCTGTCTGAAACTGCAGACCGTTGTGTTGCTAAACAAAATCGAAATACTGCCTCTCATTAATAATTTGAAAATTTCACAAAACCCAGTCTTACAATCAACAGCCTGTGGTGGAATACAAATGAAAGAAAACAAGTTTGTAGGCAACTTAAATGCAAACGAAGACATATTTGCAAAAAGAACACTCAAACATGTTCTGTAATACTTTTGGCATGTTATGTAATTCATCCTCATAAATAATACGGTAAAAAAAATATCCTTGTCGATGCGTCCGTCTGTCCGAGCAGACATACTTTCGATTAGATAGATGTCTTCATTGTCCACTGGGGAAAGTTGTGTTAATAAATGTCATCGGCTACGGAATCATGGTGTTCATGTATATGCCGTTAGTCCGTTTCTTTCCATCCATCAATTGTTCCATTGTAACGCATGTCTTAACCATTTTGAAAGCTGGAATTAATTCCATTTGCGCATAATCCCATTTACAATTACATGACTACCGACATCAGTAGCTGATCAGATACAATCACCTGCATGGTCATAAAAAGCCATGATGCCAACCCAATGCGTAATGACGCACAATGGCTGATCTTGCGCTGTTAGAAGATGTGGCAAATGGAAGGATTCGGAGGGAACGCATTTTCATACAGCAATAAGACTTGCTGGCAAACAAGGACGAGTGGCTTATGAGCCGGTTCCGATTTCCTCGGGGCGTCCTGTTCGACCCCTGTGCTTTATTGGGCCCAGCGTTACAGAGGAGCACTCGGAAACCACCCCGTGCCAGTCCCACTTCAAGTCCTTACAACACTAGGATTTCTGGCAACTGGCACTTTCCAGAGGGAATTGGCTGACAGGTCTGGGATTTCTCAGCCAACCCGTAGCCGGATTATGCCAGACGTGTTAATAGGTGTAATTGGTTTGTCACATGATTACATAAAGTTTTTTTACACTGCGGGTGAACAGGCGAACAAAAAAGCGCAATTCGCAGCTATGTCCGGTTTCCCAAATGTAATCTGTGCTATTGACTGCACTCATGTTGCCATAAGGGCACCAAATGAGAATGAAAATGCTTTCATTAATCAAAAGCATTTTCATTCGATCAATGTCCAAATAATTTGTGATGCAGACATGTTGCTCACTAATGTAGTAGCACGGTGGCCTGGTTCAACCCATGACTCATTCGTTTTAAGACAGAGCAGTGTTGGGCGCAGACTCGAGACTGGTGCTGTGCATGATGGGTGACTTCTAGGTAAGTTTGATTAATAGACATTTTGCACAATTTTACTGTACTTCAATGTCTTAATCTCTTCACTATCTTTCCAGGGGACAGTGGAAATCCCCTCAAGCAGTGGCTGCTTACGCCTTTCCTCAACCCACAGAGTGCAGAGGAAAGGCACTACAACATGTGCCACAGCCAAGCTCGCGCTATAGCGGAGCGCACCATCGGGCTGTTTAAGGGCAGATGGCGCTGCCTCGCCTGCACTGGAGGGAGGTTATTGTACACTCCTGAAAAGGTGTGCCAAATCGTGGTTGCATGTGCTGTGCTACACAATGTGGCACAGCGTAAAAATGTGCCTGTACCCCCTGACGCCGATGGCTGTGTTGGACCCGACCCTGACCCCCATCCCCTGGCATTTGAGCAAAATGCTGCTGCTGTGCACCAGCGTTTGGAAGTTATAACTGGGTTATGTTGCATTTAAGTAATATTATGTATTTCGGTGTCACCGACATAAGAATGTTACTTAAATGCAACATAATGCAGTTATGTGGGACCGGTTGAAATAACACAGTTACGTTAGTCCAACATATCATTTTTTTGAGTGAAGAGGGGTCAGCTCCCCTTTCCCCCACCCGTGGCAGACACACTTTGGCGATAAGGCGCTAGATGCTTCTTGCCATCGACTTTGATGTCTGACCACTTTATTATAATTTCGACCATGGTCCGAGTTTTTGAAGCTGGGGCATTCACAGCGTCTGCAACCTTTTGCCACTCCAATGCCTTTGCAGCATTAGTAATAGCCACACTGTGCCCTCCAAACAATATTTTCCTCCTCTTTTCCACCTCGCCAACAATTATTTCTACTTCACATTGAGAGAAGTTTCTTTTCTTGGTTTTCCTCTCTCTGTTCGCCATGATTTCTCAATCAATTAATATTTATTTTGGGGCGTTTCACTGACTATTTATGGGCAATTATAGGCGTGACATGCAGCCGCAAAAGCTGCGCCAAATTTAGAGTTGATTGTGATTTATAAAGGGAAAACAGCGTAGGACGTGCGTGCGCATGGTTTTATAAATCTAAATATTTCTTTGCGTACGCACATCCTATATTTCGTCCATACGCCACTTCTGACGCAAATCCACCGCAAAGTTTTATAAATGAGGCCCCTGGTATTGTCTGTGGGAGAAGGGGAACGTTACAATAACAACTTCATTGTGATTAGATCATTCAAACTGTTCAAAAATAAAGTGTATGATGGAACAAAAACAAAAATGTAAATTGTGCCTAGTTAAAATAAATAGCTTATGGCTTTATTAGTGTTAGACTTAAATTAGCACAGCAAAGGCAGAGACATCTTGCTGTTTTCAAGTGGCAGGCTATTCATCATATTCAACGTCAAACCATATTAAAACCGTTGTTGGCAGAGTTTGTGTTCAACATGTTTCGCATCACATGTTACTTTTATGAAATGCTTCAATACTTAGGATATCTTAGGTATTTTTGCTAAAGGTTTAATAACAACATATATTTTAAGTTCAGGACTGGTTATACTTAATCTAACAACTGCTGCAATTACACTGACATATGCAGTGTGCAAAACAAATAAAATCAACAAACTGGCTAAATTAAAGGGTATTTTTGAGGTTACATTGTATGCTTTGCTTTATTCAATACCATTTTGGAAAACACCTTTGTTAAAATATATTTTATTTAGTGTGTCACTATTTGTCTTACATAATATCATAATATTCCATAGCACAATTATTGTAGATAGTTAATACAGGGAATCAGATTGCACACAGCCAAGTGGCTGTTCGACAAAAATAAACTTACCCAACCCAGAGCCTATGAAGTAAACAACGTAATAATGAAATCAGCAGAAATCCCCATCCCTACTACAAGGTTGCTGCCACACACGCTTGTAACCATCTGAACCAAATACATTTATCATGGTCTCATCAGACCACATGACATGGTTCCAGTAATCCATGTCCTTAGTCAGCTTGTTTTCAGCAAACTGTTTGCAGGCTTTCTTGACCATCATCTTTAAAATGGGCTTCCTTCTGGAATGACAGCCACGCAGACCAATTTGATGCAGGTTGCGGCATATGGTCTGAGCACTGACAGGCTGACCCCCACCCCTTCAAGCTATGCAGCAATGCTGGAAGCACTAATTTTTCTTTTTCCCAAAGACAACCTCTGGATATGACGCTGAGCACGTGCACTCAACTTGTTTGGTCGACCTTGGCGAGGCCTGTTCTGAGTGGAACCTGTCCTGTTAAACCGCTGTTAAACCGCCCCTTTACCTTAATGACAGAGTGCATGCGTTTGGGATAGTTGTCTATGAGGCCCCATATTCTTGTAGGTTAGTTAGTTTGTTAGCTCGACTTCACCAGCTTTAAAGGTATGTTCTCTTAATGTTTTGTTTACTGTTCCTGTGTCCGCAAGTTCTCTTCCCTATTAAGTTATGATCGCCAGTTTCTTCTTGATATACGGGCAAGTATTTCAAATTACTGTTGTACAAACTATAAGGGGCAGTCATATTCACATTTGCCAAGATCCCTTTTCCCTGTAACAAACTGCCCGCTACCATTCGATGAAACCTACCGGAAAAGACACCACCGTCGTCGGGGTAAACGGGGAGGCCTGCTGGTTAGGATCCGAAAACATCTTGGTCCGACCTACGCACCTCTCTCGTCTTCAACTTCAGTGCTTCTGGACTGTTTCTTGCCTGGACGATTCATTTCTCGTCGGTCATCGGAGCGGAGATACACTTGCCTTCTACCTGTCCTCATTGATCAATTGTTCCCAGCGCGGTCTCTGGTGCGACCACATATTCAAAGAAGAAGCCAAGTAAACTTTGGCAATCTCCGTCTTGTTGACTTTTCGTTTGATTATTCTCTTGTTAGTGGTAAAGGAGGCTCAATGCTGTCTGTGGTCACTTTGCCTATCTCATATGGTTTATTGAATGTGCAGTCACTCTTTAACAAGACTTTCATCCTCAATGATTTCATTCGTTCACGAGCTCTGGACTTTTTTATCACCACGGAAACTTGGCTGACAGATGGCGATCTAAGTCCTTTTTCCGAACTTTGCCCTAGTGATTGTGACATTTTTAGTTCTCCCAGAACCACGGTTTTCACCAGCACAGAAACAGCACTTCTTAGGGTTTTGAACGATTTGTTGCTGTTTGGCGACTGTGGAAATTGTGCTCTCTAACTCCTGCTTGATCTTAGTGCTGCTTTTGAAACAGTTGATCATGCAATCTTGTTGGATCGCCTTGAGCATAGGGTTGGGATTCAGGATGTTGCTCTGTAGTGGTTTAAGTCTTATTTAAATAATACAACCTTCTCTGTTGATGTTGGCAATGTAACCTCATCCTCTGTAGCGATTACCTGCGGGTACCTCAAGGTTCAATTTTGGGGCCTATTTAATTTTCCTTGTATATGCTCCCTTTCCGCTCCATTCTCCGTAAACAGGACATTTCCTATCACTGTTATTCGGATGATACCCAGCTGTACATACCACTACAAACTGGCAGAACTAACTCATTGAAGTCCTTGTTTGATTGCCTTCTTGATATAAATTGCTGGATGGCAAATAACTTCCTCCAACTCAACAAGAGTAAAACTGAAGTTTTATTGTTTGGCTCTCCCAAATCAATTCATGAAATAAGCAATAACCTGGGCATAATAATCTTGTGGCCGAGGAGCGGGAAGTTGGGTGACCTCTGCTGGTCGGGGAGCTTGGCTGACCTCTGCTGGTCGGGGAGCTTGGGCAACCTCTGCTGGTCGGGGAGCTTGGGCGACATCTGCTGGTCGGGGAGCTTGGGCGACCTCTGCTGATCGGGGAGCTTGGGCGACCTCTGCTGGTCGGGGAACTTGGGAGACCTCTGGTGGACTGGGCGTGGTGGAGACCTCTGGTGGACCGGGCGTGGTGGAGACCTCTGGTGGACCGGGCGTGGTGGAGACCTCTGGTGGACCGGGCGTGGTGGAGACCTCTGGTGGACCGGGCGTGGTGGAGACCTCTGGTGGGCCGGGCGTGGTGGAGAACTCTGGTGGACCGGGCGTGGTGGAGACCTCTGGTGGTCTGGGTGTGATTGAGACATTTTCCACCCGACCTATTGGCATCTGAACCTGGGTTATCAGGGTCCTGACAGGACATCGAGGGGCCACGGCGGCTTCCAAACGGGTCAGTAAATGAGGGGATCGGGTGAGCAGCCGCTTCAACAGAAATGTCTCAGCCTCCTTCCTGAGAGACCCAAAACTGGCCCTCCACGAAAAGAACTGGCTAACCAGGTCTGGATGGTCACTGATTTCTTGGCCGCCTTGGGTCATCCACTCCCGATAGTTCCCATCCACTTCTGGGTCTTTCCTTAACACCATGAAGATGTAGTCCATCTTGGAACTGAGGCCGGTGGCCATCTTGGGATTGGTCATCTTGGAACTGGGGCTTGTAGCCATCTTGGAACTGAGGCCGGTGGCCATCTTGGGATCGGCCATCTTGGAACTGGGGCTGGTAGCCATCTTGGAACTGAGGCCAGTGGCCATCTTGGAACTGGGGCCGGTAGCCATCTTGGAACTGGGGCCGGTAGCCATTTTGGAACTGGGGCCGGTAGCCATCTTGGAACTGGGGCCGGTAGCCATCTTGGAACTGAGGCCGGTAGCCATCTTGGAACTGGGGACGGTAGCCATCTTGGAACTGGAGCTGGGAGCAGCCATCTTGGAACTGGGGCTGGGAGTCTCAAAGACTCTCCGTGGCAATACATAGTCGCCATCTATGGCCGTTTGCTCTGCACAAAATGCTCCATAGGAAGCGTCAAATAGGTCCCATGGCAGGTCCTCCTGGACCCAGCCACTGTAAAACGGCTCCCTCCTAGCCATTATTAGGGCGAAGTATTCTGTAATGAAATACTCCCAAGAGGTAAAAGAACAATAGGGTTTATTCTCAACGGGTAGTAACCAAAAAGCAGGCAGTCTTTTCAAAACCAAGGCCGTAACGGATCAGGCAAAGGTATAGAGGATATTCCAAAACACAATACTGAAGACACAATGCACGGGTCAGGCCAGAATAACAATCCAAGAATATAGCCGAAGGTACAGAGTATATTCCAAAACACAATACTGAAGACACAATGCATGGGTCAGGCCAGAATAACAATCCAAGAATAAATGCTCAGTAGAAAGACAATATGTACTTACAATACAGTACTTACAATGTGTGCTTTATGTACAGACTGGGTGAGAGCAGGTGTAAAGAATTTGGGTGATTGAGTCCAGGTTATAGGAATTGTAGTTCTGAGCAATCTAGGAAGGGGAAGATGTAGTTCTCAGGGAAGAGGAACTGGGAAACGTTACAGACGTATTATAAGGGATTGGGTAGAATGGTCTATAATTCACATTGGGTGGTCACGGTTAAGGTGTTGTAAGTAGAACATGCTGTGCATGACTGTGGATAGTGTTTGCCTATGTTTATGTGTAACGTGATAACTTCAGGTGAAAAATAAGAACAAATAAATAAATAATATTAATAATATAAAATAAGAAGGGAGGGCGGGCGGGGTATAACAGAATGGAGAAGGGAGGTATATGTCTGATAATTTACAAGGCTTATAGTTTTTTTTGATAGATTTAGAAACGTTAGAAATAGGGACCAAATTTACCTGCCTCTGTGTGCATTATGGTTTTCCATTGAAATGTATTCTGAGATGATCCAATCATTGATGTGGAAACATTTCTTTAATTTCCAGTTTTGGAGAACCCCTTTCGGTAACGCTTTAGATTACAGCCCAGAATGTACTGCGTAAGTACACAGAATTTACAGCGTACCTTTTGGTAATTATAGTGTACCTATAAAGTATATATGTGTAATCATAAGGGAACGATTTATAATATTTGGGGAATAAAGGGGTAACAACCAGGAAAAATACAAATAATATATGCAGTAAGTATTTTATAACTAAGGGCTAACTATTTTAATATTACATGTTATGTATGACCTACTATGCTAAAAAACATGCAAAATTACTAATAATTTATAAAGGCTAAATTAATTAATTCATAACTTTGGGCTAACTATTGAAATATTATGTGATATGGCCTAGGCTACATGCAAAACAACAATCTTGTAGACTACTGTGACACTTGAGAGAGAAGGACGTGTCCTTGCTTTGCTCTGCTCTGCTTTGCTCTGCTCTGTTTTACAATCTGCTCTGCTTTTTCTATATTAGACTTTTTAGACTCCTTTTAGACTTGTTCTCTGCTATTTTTATATAGCTAAATGAAAAGACTTCTGAAGCTATTTTGGGGAACACTTTTTTGAATTAGAACAAACCAACATGGACTTCAGCTGTGTAGTTTGAGGAATAGAGATATACCATTAATATGCACATGAAATTAATACATTAGTAATTGATATATTTCCTTTTCCCTTAGGGGCAATGTTCTGAGTTAAACAGATAGATAATAGCTTAATAGAAAGCGTGGAGAATGATCCTATGATCTTAGTTGCCTCGTAGATATTTAATATCTATAAATCTGACTCCAGATGTTTATGTGTTAACTAAGCAAGTTCACCAGGGCATTGCGGGCGTTAAACTCTGGATCTGCCAGGTAGCTAGCCTGGACCCTACGAGCCACACTAAGTATATAATATGTACGGGCTAACCTATCATCACGTAATACGCATGCAACAGCCGTGCGAGAAATCTATGAGCGTCGGCCCGCCCCTACAAGCAGAAATGTCTCTGGAGACTGAACTGAATAATAGGGGCGAAGGATAAGGAACTTTGCTCCTTTTGCCGAATCGCCAAAAAGAAAACCCTTCTTGAGCCGGCTGAGTGCCACGCTGCGGGATAGCCGCGTCTCAGTGAATACAACCTGAAGCCTGGAATAGCTTGCTAGCAAAGTGTGTGTGTGAGTGTCTTATATGAACAGACTACTAGTGAATGCAGTTAACAGGGTAGTTAGGAACACCCAAAACCCTCCTCCGGAGGATTAACGGGAATAACTGTAGCAGACTCAGATGGAACTCGGTAAACAATCAAATTACATTTAATTCCAGTTTTAGGGCATAAGAATACAACACTACAACCGGACAATGAAATACAGGTTACATACCCAATATACAGGTCCTTCTCAAAAAATTAGCATATAGTGATAAAGTTCATTACTTTCCATACTGTAATGATAAAAATTACTTCATATATATAAACTTTCATATATTTTAGATTCATTGCACATCAACTGAAATATTTCAGGTCATTTATTCTTTTAATACTGATGATTTAGGCATACAGCTCATGAAAACCCCAAATTCCTACCTCAAAGAATTAGCATATCATGAAAAGGGTCTCTAAACGAGCTATTAACCTAATCATCTGAATCAACTAATTAACTCCAAACACCTGCAAAAGATTCCTGAGGCTTTTAAAAACTCCCAGCCTGTTTCATTACTCAAAACCACAATCATGGGTAAGACTGCCGATTTCAACAGACGATTTGCGATCAGTGTCTGTGTTCCATGTTGAGCAGTAGAATGCCCTGGGGGAAGAAACTGTTTTTAAGTCTGGTGGTCCGTGCCTTGATGCTCCGGTAACGTCTGCCAGACGGCAGTAGTGAGAAAAGTTCACGGCCTGGGTGGCTGTGGTCTTTGAGAATGTTCTTTGTTTTCCTAAGGCATCGCTTATGGTAGATGCCTTGCACGGAGGGGAGGCAGCAGCCAATGATGCGCTCCGCTGACTTCACCACCCTCTGAAGGGCCTTACGATCAGCAGCGGAGCAGCTGCCATACCAGGCTGTAATGCAGCCTGAGAGGATG
>JACXGM010038004.1:0-10949 GCA_016801145.1 Umbra pygmaea
GGGCCTCGTGTATGCTAGTTTTTGGTCTTTCCCTTGAATTAGAGCATAATTAGGACCTAGACTGCCAGGTGTAGGGAGAGCCTTACCAACTAGTGAGCATCAGCCATTGCTTTTTTACAAGGTAAAAGCAAAAACCTGCCTATCGTAATTCCTCAAATAAAAACTGGTAGTCAATTAAACGCTGGGCCTCTGATAGTGGCCGGGGGCGTGGTCAACACGGACAAATAAAGGCTGGTCTTAAATAAAGGCCGGGGGAATATTACGTGTGGATAATCTCCTATAGGTGCCTTTCATATAATGTGCATTCCAGTTAAGTGTAATGTACATTTCTATCACTTTAATAGATTCAACAATATATTCATGCTATTTTTGGATAATGGTACTTCTGCTCCTGTGAGCTGCCGCTCCGTAGGTTTTTGTTCTAAACCTAATTTAGCACAAGTTACGCTACTCACTACCAGGTTGAAACGCTAACTCAGGGTAGTCGCAACTCGGGTTGGACGGAACATTTACGGAATGCCAGCTCGCGGGAGCAGGAAATCGTATCGCTAAGTATAATTGTCCTACTGGTATTTCAGTCAATGCGGCTGTATGTTTGACTCGGCTTGGTGTTGTTTGTATTAACGTACAGGTAGATGGCAGTAACTACATTGGAAATAACATGGCTCCCAGTCAGTGCAAGTGATTGAATCTTCAACTTTTTTCAACTACGTATTGGATTTGGAACGGTTACAAGAAGTGTTGAGATTGCGATAACAATGTAATGCAGCAATAAAAGGCAAACTGGAACAAGGATTTACACAAAAATATAGCCAATTATACTTATCAAACAGAGGGAATCAGAAATAAAGGCAGGCCTCTAACAAAATTGCTTGCCTGCTTCAAATAAAAGCGGGTTGCCTTCTGCAGTAGAGGTAAATAAAGGCCCCGGTCTTTATTTGAGGAATTACGGTACACTAGGCCCTCCGTGGAAGGGTTTGAGGACTACTGGATTATAGGCTCCCGACTTTGATATTTCTACAGTCTAGAAGGAGAAGAAAAATGTTAACGGGCAGCAGCATTGACGTTAATGTCAACAGTGTCTAAGATTCTCTTAACTGTGTTGTTATGAACCATTTACAGTTTTATTATGAACCATTAACTGTGTTGTTATGAATTGTTTACTGTGTCCTCAAACTCGTCCATGCTTCCTGTTTCCGTTTTGTCACGCGCCGCTGAAAAAAAAGTGGTGCACGCCCTTTGCTCGTGCACTAAAAAATCCCTGCGTGCCAGCAAAATCTACGTAATTTTGACGTACGCCAGGTCAGGAACATCTAGTATACTGCAGGCTTAACACACCAATACACTGAGACAGACACACTATTAGGGCAGACAAGACTGAGAGACACACAATAACACAGACAGATTGAGACAGACCACTAAGACAGTGAGACAGGCAGGCAGACAGACACGCCTGAGCCTGTAGTCAGACACAGGCATAGAGGCACTTTGAAATCCATAGTAGGCCTATTGTTAGACATTCTTGAAAGTAGAACATCTAATGTTGATTTCAGTTGATTTCATAATTGCTATATATTTGTGTTATTGTCAACTACATGATGATCTCTGGGTTTATATCTGATAGACAGGGAGTAATGCAAAAGATTAAAAAAAGATAATTCCCTAAAAACAACATTACACTAGGAGACACACACACACACACACACACAATAGATGTATTGTTCACTGACAGGAAGGAATACCAAGGAGAGGGTTTAAGAGTCTTTTTATATTACAATAGATACCGATAGCTTTCAGCAACATTTTCCGAATCCGCTCGAGCTTATTTCCATACTGTTTGTTTTTATACTGTCATGTCTCCAGACCGCTCTAGCGCGTATGTGGGTGTCATTCAAGACATTTTGAGCTGGGTGCTTGAGCAAACAAGCCCAGCCCATTGACTTACAGTGAAAAATTTCCCCACAATACATATTTCTCCTGGGCTGTTAGGAAAGCCCCAGGTGGGGTCTTTCGATTTTTTCTTCTTGTGTGCTACCTCTGGAGGTCACGTGGAATTCGAGAGAGACACACAAGTTTACACAGTACAATTGTGTCTCATCCCGACGTCGGCTCGAGCGGATTCAGAGAATTTTGCTGAAAGCTATCAATAACTATCATAGTGTAAAAGGCCTCTAACCCTAGTTGCACAGAGCTACAGTAGGTGGGTGTGCTTTCATGAGCTAGGACATTAGAACAGTGTCAGTATACAGACCAATCAGCATCTACCAGGAACATGGTTCTGTCGAATAGTCGAAAAATGTTCTCCTTATGTACCGTATGTTTAACCCTTGTGGTTGCTGTGTTTGAACATTGCCTGAGTTGTATTAACGTTGCCTGGTTTTTGCCATGCTGCTCTGTTGTGTTCTGTCCTACCCTGTCCTACCCTATGTTCTTTTTACGTTAGTGCACCTGTCTTTTAGTAATGAGACTGGTGTGCTGTGTTCCTAACGGTTGTTGTTGTTGTTGTTGTTGTTGTTGTGTGTCCTGTTTTTTGCACTGTGTTTGTCGTGTGTTTGCACTTGTCACGTGTTCTGCGTTGCGTGGTGTGTTTTGTCCGTGTGTGTGTACTGTATGCGCCTGTGTGTCTCCGTGTGTTTGGTTCACCTGTGTCCTGCCAGCACTGCTGTTAAACAACCCAGCCTATCACGTCCTCCAGTCAGATCAGAGGCAGCATGGCCTGGCCCCCTGGCCCCTAACCCTGTCTATGACCAGGGTCTCCGTCCAGCTCCAGGAGAAGAGCCTCAATACTGAGACCCAGGGTAAGCGCCTCTGACTGGAGGAGATCCCAGGATATGATCCCACCCTGGAGCTCCATGGTGCTGGAATGAAATGTCTGTAGCAATACCAGAGGGCTATCAGGGCTTTGAGCATGTTTGACTATAACCCTTTGTGCAGCACGTACTCACTGCATCAATGCACTGCCGTGTGTGTCTTGTTAACAGTCATAGGTGTCAGCAGGCTCCAGAGTGAGAGTCTGTCCCTCTCAACCCCCCTGTCCCTCGTTTCCCCAGCCTGTGGCACAGACCTGGAGAAGGGCTTTCCCTCCACCCAAGAAGAGCCTCCCCCATACCCTGGCGCCCCCCCCTACCCAGCTCTGTCCCCCCCACTCCCCCCCAGTGTGCCCCACTACGCTGAGGCTGACATCGTTAGCCTGCAGGGCGCCAGGTAAGAACGCCCGCCCAGACCCCACCTTGGTAACCAACAGTCTTGGATTTGATTGATTTTTTTTATTTTTTTATTTAATTAATTCATGTTCTACCATTTAGTTGTTTCTGATCTTAAGTTTTAGTGTGTGGTGATGTTAACTGAGGTTTTGCCGACACTGTGTTTAGTGGTAACAACGCGTACGCAGTCCCAGGCCTAAGCACTTCTAGCCCAACAGCTGCAGACACCAACCCCCTACCGGAGTTGCCCAGACACTGCCTGGTCTTCAAGGAGAAATTGGGAGAGGGGCAGTTTGGTGAGGTGTGTTCTACACCTTAGTACCTTTCTGTGTATGCATCATTACAGACGTCATAAAGCCTATAAAGATAAGAATCAGTACGGGGCAGCTGGTCATGTGAGATGGTGTTTATAGTTGAGCTTGTAGTTGGTTGTCTAAAGGTAACTTTCCATTTGGCTCTTACCTCAGGTGCACCTGTGTGAGATCGAGAGCCCACAGGACCTGCCCAACCTGGAGTTCCCCTTCAATGTGAGGAAAGGTCGCCCCCTACTGGTGGCTGTTAAGATACTGCGCCCTGACGCCTCCAAGAATGCCAGGTCTGCGTCAGCACAGTTCATCAGCCATCTTTAAACTTCAGTCTCCCTTATTTTGCCTTCCCTCGCTGATCTGCCTGTCCGTTTGGCTAGGAATGATTTCCTGAAGGAGGGGAAGATTCTGTCTCGTCTGAAGGACCCGAACATCATCCGTCTGTTGGGGGTGTGTGTGAGCAGTGAGCCTCTGTGCATGGTCACGGAGTACATGGAGTGTGGAGACCTCAACCAGTACTTATCACACAGAGTCCTTCTGGACAAGACGGGCCCTGCACACCACAGCGCCACCATCAGGTGACAGGCCACACACACACACCATGGCATCAAAACACCTTTAGTTAGCTGTCTAAATGTAGTAACCTTAAATAATCCATATCCTAAACCTTACCATAAGTCTTACACTGACTTACTCATGGTCCTAATGTCTAAACTTAACCAGTAATGTCTAAACCCAACTATAATTCTAAGACATAAAATTGTCAAAAAAAGGGTCTAATCTATTTTCATTTATTTTTGTTCTGATTATAGAGAAACTTTTGATGCAATTAAAAACTAACTGATTTTATTCTTACCTCTTCTCTCCTACCTAGTTATCCTGCCTTGATCTCCATGGCCAGTCAGATCGCTTCAGGGATGAAGTTTCTCTCCTCTCTGAACTTTGTGCATCGCGACCTGGCTACGCGGAACTGCCTGGTGGGGGGGGAAAGGGGCGATAGCGGGTGCGACCGCGGCGGTGAGCGCCCCATCAAGATTGCAGACTTTGGCATGAGCAGGAACCTGTACGCTGGAGACTACTACCGTATCCAAGGGAGAGCGGTGCTGCCGATACGATGGATGGCATGGGAGTGCATTTTGATGGTGAGAGGGGGAGCATGAAGAAATAAATCCCTTTAAAAGCCACACACGTAGAGCTACACTACAACACAGTCCATAAATGCAGCCTCAGGTAGATGGCAGCAAATAGTCTAACCACCAATCAAGCACCATTACAGACTATACACACTAACCCGGTTACTGTGACATTACTGGTCAGATGAAGATCCTGCATACAATATGAGAGCTGGAGCCGGCTGGTTTTCTGTTCTACCTTATCATTAATTACACCCACCTGGTGTACCAGGTCTAAACAAGTCCCAGATTAGAGTGTTGTAATGAATAAATGGAGTGGAACTGGCTTTGAGGGTTGGGGTTGAATAGGGCTGCAGTACAGTAATAAGTTAGCAGTGTGTAACAGTGTGTGTGTGTACAGGGGAAGTTCACCACCGCCAGTGACGTGTGGGCCTTTGGTGTGACGCTGTGGGAAATGCTGAGTGTTTGTCAGGAGCAGCCGTACTCCAACCTGACTGATGAACAGGTCATAGACAACGCTGGAGAGTTCTTCAGGGACCACGGCAGACAGGTACGCACGTACAGACGCGAGCACACAGACACGAACGCACGCACGCACGCACACAGACACGAACGCAAACACAGAAGTAACAGGAGGCGGTGTGTCTTGTGTGCTGTATCTGTCTGCTCCCAGGTGTACCTCAGCAGGCCAGATGTCTGTCCCCAGGGCCTGTATGAACTCATGCTGACCTGCTGGAACAGAGACTGCAAGCTCCGCCCCTCCTTTGGCCACATCCACTCCTTCCTCACAGAGGAGGCCATGAACATGGTGTAGACAGATGAAGACAGAGGGAGGCCCTTCTCTTGTAGTCCTGTAGTCGCCATAGTGATGGAGAGCTGATTTCCAAAGTGAGGTGTTGAGGTCTCCAGGGAGATGGACGGGGCAGACTGGATTACTTGCTTGTATCCGTTGTGTTTCTCTGTGATTAGTGGGTGGGGCTAAGACGCCGCTGGTTCGGTTTGCCCCACTGCAGCAGCCTGTAGCTTTTAGCTGTATGTCTGATCAGAATGTAACAACACACTCGTTGTTGTGGTGGTGGGTTTGTGAATGATTCTGCATGGTGCTCATGGGACCACCAGGGGGCAGTCAAGATGGTGGTAGAAATGCTTTAATGGAAACGTAGATGAAGCTAAAATTAATGTTTAACGCTGACTATCAGATTTTTATACTATAAAATGTGATTATGGTTTTTATAGCATATTAACATTTTGGCATAAACTTAATAGCACATCTTTATATACAGATATAATACTGCTAATCCTGGTATATTTCTAAGTCATGTGCAAAGGTTACTGGTGACGGTTGTACTGTCATACTCTCATATGTTTCAATCTTCTAATGTTGCAGCACGCACATTTTGAGGAAACTGCACAAGGATTTGTGGTCTTAGTAGGCATCTATTATACTGACTGATTCCTGAAAAGTACACAGCATGGTATACTGTTACCAAAGTGGATGTTCTATACCCCAGTCCTATACAGCACCCAAACTTATACTACCAATGTACTATGGCTAAGAGCTGTGCTTAGGTACAACACATTGTTGATTTACCCATGCAACTACAGCTCATTTACCATAGCTATTAACCAGCTATTAACCAGCATTCAGAATTCAAAGCACCCAGATAATAATCAGGTTTATAAATGAAGATTACATCCTCTCACCTTCTACCTGCTTTACTCCAGTCTTATACCCAGCCACAGTACAGAGTATGGACTATAGATTAGCCTAATGGAACCTGGATATCACCCAATCTACTCCAGGTACAGCTTAGCTGTAAAGTCTGCCTTGCTACATTAGGGATACGCACAGGCCTGTGGCAGATACAGCAGTCTGTAACAGCAGGCATTTGACACACAGTGTTGTCTCAACACCCGTCTCTCCATCCTGTTTCTCAACGCTCAATAAGGCTTCAACCAGGAGACTTACATCTCAGTGCTAGAGCACTTGTGGTCCCCGTGATTGTACTCCGGACAGGTGGTGTGTGTTACCCCACTGACATGGAACTTACTCTAGCAGGCCTCCAGAGCCAGGCAGAACTGAATGGTGTACCATGATGTGAGCTTACTGAGGAAAACAGGTCTGCTGGTCAAAGTGCTCTGTGATTGGCTGCCGCCAGGACGATATGGACAGATATCTGTTGTGATGAAAGATGGAACGGTGCAGGCCACAGCAACACAAACTGAGACCACAACACCGGTGGCTTGCTGATGTAACGGTACATCAGGGAATGATCAACGATGTGAAATGTAAACGTCAATATCGGCGTGTTCGTAAGGTGTACAATGTGATGATTCTTTGACACTGTGACCCAGAAATGAGATTCAGGAATATGTCCCCTACACTACCAGCTGCACTTTAAAGCCCGTTAATGGCAGCATGCCCCAATAACCCAGCTGGAACCATTCACCAGTAGTTACCAGTGTGAGGAGTAGTTACACTAGGGTTACTAATAAAGGAACTCATAGGTAACCTACACTTGTATGAAGTATTACTATGCTATGGATATGGTTGTTAGAACCTACGGCAGTACAGCATTGCTGGCCTGGCTTAATTAGAGGTAAAAGCTAAAACAGGTTCATGTCTGTGATTCAACAGACTAAAGTGTCTGATTTACGATTCAGAAAAGGTGTTTCTTAGCAATATGGAAAACCGTATTGTAAAACATCGTACTGCAGTTGCTGAATCACAAAGTGCAGCTGTAAAAAGCACTTTGTTATTGACTTTCTATCTCAACAGCTGACCACGGTGGAGGCTCTGGCTTAAGGGTTAACAGTCCGGTATAATATGTTTGATCAAGATTAAAAAGTATCCTTGTTTACTGATAGAATGATTGTGAATGGTGCTGCCATTTGAAATTGATCACAGGATGTGCTTCTTTTTTGATACACTGTAGCTCAACTAAATCCATATTTTTTATATTTACTGTATCTGTACTTAGACACACCGTTTTGTTTGAAATGTCCTTAGCCTTTCAAGCTAAACCCGATCATGTGTACATATTCAAAGGACAGAACGGTAATTTCCTTGACTAATATATGGAACTTCTTTGTTACATTTTGGGGGTCATTTCTTGTTCCTTCTTAGAAAGATTGCAAACTATTATAATTCAAAGTGTTGTTTTATATTTGTAGATTTTATGTTTTAATAAAACCGTAACCTTTCCAAATACAGAAAAAATTTGCACACACACTGGTAGAGTTGGGTATTAGTAAGTTTATAATGTTGGATAATTTCCTTCCAAATATTTCTGATATTTATAACTCAGTGCACTTACAGTGGATTTTACATTTCACTGAAGGACAGTCATTTTTTTGGCAAGTTTACAAAGCATCTAAGAATACAACCACATAAATCACATAACTAAAGGCAGCTGTAGTATTTCAAAAATGTTAAGTCATCAATGCTTAACTTGATATTCATGCAGTATAATATCATTCATGTTTGCTAATTGTTTTTATCAATAGTTTCATGACATGCATGGCTCTGTAGGTTGGTAGAGTGGTAATGTTTTACCTGGGGTGGCATTTAAAGCCCAGAGGCTGAGAGAAAGCTTTCAATGTAGCCTGGCACTTAGTGGTAACAATGCATAGACAAGCTTTGGTCTACTCAATAAGTTAGGAAGTGAATAACGCTTGGTATTCTGACCAGAGGTGTAGAACTAGATTAGTAGTAGAAACATGATTCTATTACTACTCTGTTACCATAGCCACTACGATTAACAGATCCATCAAGGATGTGATCAGCTCTACGGAATATTAGATCAGACGATAGGCTGCTCTATTGATAAGATTTCAATATGGAAGGCTAGCAGTTAATTAGCCTAAATATAATGTATATTGTTTACAGCAGCTTACTGTGTACGCCATCTGACTGTAGATTTAAATGGACCTTCACAACAACTGGTTATATAGCCTGGTCCCAGATCACGTGCCTTTCCTTGCACCACTACATTCAAAGGAACCACCTGTATGGAATGCGTTACGTAAGGATTTTATGAGAGAACACACAGTCGCAGAGACTGCAGTCGCTCCATTCTCTTCCCACACACTTACCTGCACCTTCTAACATCACAAGCACCCAGAAACCACAGCGAGCCTGACCCAGATACTAAACGCTGAGGTTTGGACAACCCCCGTTTCAGCTATACCCACTTCCCTTTTCTGAGACGTACAGAGAAGATCCTGACATTTATAAAAATAAAGCACTGTGAACCAAATCTATGTTGGTTTGTTAGTCTAGGGTTTAGAAATCGATTAACACACTAGAACAAAGAAATCCTTTTGCTAAACACTGTGTGTCTGTGGAGTTAAAAACACCTTTGTAACAGGTTCCTTGTTTTCATATTCAGTGCTTAGATAAAATTAGTTGCCATCAGTTTAGGAACTCAATTGATTATGTGGATAGTAAACTACCAATGAGAACAGGATCAGTGTTTCATTTTCCAAACTGTAAGAAAATAGTAAACCCAACGTCACCTGTATGCAACTTGGTTTGTAATATAATATGGCTTGTACTGATATTTGATCCAAAATACAAGGCACTGGACATTCTAGAAGGATATCTTGGGATAGCAGTAGACTGATCCAAAACAGTCATAATTTGACAGGTCCATATATATGGAGCTACTAAAACACACAAACAAAGCATGCCAACTAGGAAAACAGAAGAGGTATTTGTAATAACAGGAATACCAGGATTTAAATGACCTCAGTTGTGATATAACAATATACAATACGTTCACAGTGATAATGAAGGTAATTTCTTTTTCATTGGTGATAAATTAAACATCACAAAGCAACTGATAGCAGCCAGAATTCCACTGCAAATCAAATATACATGCGACAAGATACTGCGACAGAACAATTTCAGTCCAAATGGATTGCCAACTTGACTAGGACTAGTTATTTTGACAAAACAAATCAGCTCACTTAACCAAAAACAAACAAGCATTTTCCAATGAATTCTTAAGAGCAATAAAAAGGCACTAATAATAAAATTGTAGTATTCAAAACCTCATCAATATGCCAACTAACTTTTTATGGACCCAAACCTGTAATGGACTGGTACAAAAAGACAAGCTTGGAGGGCTTGATTAAAACGATCGTTATTCTGGCCGGTTTCGTCTCCCTCTAAGCTCACCTCAATATGAAAAAACAGGAGAAAAAGACCAGCTAACCTGTGTTCAGAAAAGTCATAACGTAGACCAAGCATTAAGGGAGTGTTGAGACATGCCTAAGATGACAGGCAGACGGAGTAACGGACAAACGGATGGACGACACGGGTGACAGTATTGATTCCAGGCACTAGGAGGAAGTGTGGATCCATGTGTGACAGAGTGGGCGGGCTCTGTTCTCAGCCCACACGGGTGGACAAGCCAACCTGGGAAGGGGACAACATGTCAGTTGGTAATAACATTAATAACACTGCGACAGTGTTAAGGATATTCCTCAAGCAGTACCTGTGAGATGTTGATGCCAGTGAGTTTCTCCACAGCTGCTGGTAGTCTGGTCATGATGTCCATAATCTCTCCCGTCAGCTTGGACGCACCCACCTCTCCACCCCCACTGGAAACCATGGTGATCTTCTTTGCCATGGACATGGGCTTGCTGATCTCTTCTGCTATCTAGAGGCCAGGAGGAGTAATGGCAACATCAGTAAAAACAGTAACAGTACGCTCTATTACACTGGCTAGTTGAGCCACCTCTGCAGCAATCTACTCCAAACTTCTGGAAGCAGGGTGACTGACCAGGGGTAGTTTCTCCAGCAGCAGGTCCACCATTGCGCCCTCCCCATACTGTTTGAAGGCCTCAGCCTTCTTAGCCATCTGCTGTGCCTCAGCGCGACCCTTTGCCTCCAGAGCAAACGCCTCAGCATCGCCCCTCATCTATAGAGAACAGAGACAGGGAACAAATTATGGCTCAAATTCAAATTGGGTGTTTATATAAAACATTGTATGTGAAGTACCTTCATTACTGAGAGAGAATGAAAACATACCCAGAAGTGATTATGGTTCAAACAGTTATAGCACTGATATACACCTTACTTGCTTAGTAAGGAAATGCTAGTAAATAGTGATATCAACACACACCAAAAGTCTCGCAGCCTTTCACTACTTTACAGCCAAGGGGAGGAGCTAAGAACCATCTTCTGTACAGCCCAGGGGAGGAGCTAGGAAGCCATTTACTGTACAGCCCAGGGGAGGAGCTAGGAGCCATCTACTGTACAGCCCAGGGGAGGAGCTAGGAGCCATCAACTGTACAGCCCA
>JACXGM010038005.1:0-10948 GCA_016801145.1 Umbra pygmaea
TTATCTGAAAATTATTCACCTCAGACTTGTGTTCACTAAATGTCCCTTTAGTAATTGACCTATATTAATATGTATTCATATTGAATTTAATGTATTGAAGCAATATAGAATATAGTAATGTGTTTTCTTTTATGTATTTGAATTTGGGAAAAAGTGGCTGGTAAAAAATCGAAGTGGCTGGTAAAATTTCGGCATCCACCAGCCACTGTGGCTGGTAGACAAAAAAGTTAATTTCCCACCCTGATGATTACATTTTCACATTAACACCTAACCAGTGGCGGGCCGTGCATTTTACACCTAGGCCTTCAATATCTTCCCGAAATTAAAACCCATTATAATAACCTCACAATGACATTGCAGGATTTTTGTATATATTATACAAAATATAAATAGGCTACATCGTATTTCCTTTAAGTTATATTTCTTAACGTTAGTATGTCAGAACACAGAAATACCACTATTTTGTTCACCCAGAAGTTTTGCAAACTACCAACATTTGTCTTTCCTCCCTGAAGGTGGCTTTCAGAGGCTAGGTCCGGGGCGTTCCTCATGGCGTTTTCTACAGTTATAGTATGCACCGAATAGCCTAATAACTTGCATCCTTCGTTCTTTCCTGTACTTAAATGTGCACACACACTACTGTGTACTTAAATTTCCTTGAGGATTCTAATAATTTTTACCTATTATTTTACAAATATTAGGCTACATGAAAATAGAAATGAGAAAAACGATATCACATTTCGCTATTTGAACTCTACTCGACAACTGCTGAGGAAAATAGTTTTTTCAATAGTTAACGCATTGCTCCGTCTTTGGAATGATTATGCATTTTAGGTGCATTTAAATCACTTTTCTTTCTTTTTTAAATAGCAATAAAGACAGTTTTACAGCTTTAAGCATTGTCTCTGAATGACGAAGTAGACTGTCGTTATCATCAATATGAAATATATGCATAGGGCTGAACATTTCCATTGAAACATTTACGTGAATCAGATTTATAACTATGGCCATCTATGGATAATCTGTCAAGCGCATCATAACGCTCTTAAATGTGGAGGAAGTATCTATTTGGAGTATCCGGCCTTTTTCACAAGTACGAGTACTTGTACTAGTATCGGGCCCGATACCAAATACTGGTATCGCCCATCCCTAGGCCCTGCTAGTAAAAATATATAAAAATCCATCAAACTCACCAAAGCTGCTCATTATTTGAAAACGAAGTCCGTCCTCCTTTCTCTTTTAAAAAGACTTGACGCGGTTGTACAGCACATATATTTGCGTTAAGTTCCAATAAAAGATATTGCCCAGTGCTGAGAGTCGATCCTGCCCAGTCCTATATTCGCCACCAAAGCTACTTCTTCACCTCCATCTGCCATTCTGCTAAAAGTAAAACATCTAACAATCTAATAATTGAAAGTTTAAAGAAATCGGAAAACGGTGTAAGCTAAGCTAGATCTTGTTCGGATGGCAAACTTTTTTTAAAAATTTTTTGTTGAACTACTACTCCTATCAGCAACAGAAACGATGCTGACGTAAGGCTAGGCCGGCAGAAACGCTTTACATGGTCAAAGAACACACCCAACATGGTAAAGTCGAAATCTGATTGGTTAAAAATATGACAATCAACAACATGGTCCTGATGGGCTTCAACAGCAGACGGCATTCACTCGGAATTCTGAAGGCCCTAGTCTACCCGGAGACAACACAGATGAAAAAATCTTATTGGAAAAAAGCTTTCATTTATATGAGCTGCGCTGAAAGCATGGCAACTGAAAAGAGCGTATTGTGTGTTATAGAATCATTAAAATGAACTTTGTAAAATATATATATTGTTAATGAAAAAATATATTCAAGAATAATATATGTTAAAAATATATTCTGACTATCTTTGGGCCTGCAGAGAAGGCTTTGCAGGCCCTGACGGCCCACCACTGCACCTTACATCAGTAATCATATTTACCAATATTAGAAATTCTAACTAAACTATTTCTAAACATTCTGGATCTCTTAAAACATGCTATATTCATAAAAGTAATATTGTAAAATTACTAAAACCATTTTATTGCATAGTCTCATTACTCAATGCATCCCCTATAAATGCAGATGATGTAAACTCAATCGATTACTCACAGTGTTTTCTTAAATGACAAGAGTTCAATTTTCCCTTCCTTGGAACCTAAATGCCAATACATCACAGTCCTGTGCCTGCTCCAAACACTTTGACCGATTCTCCATCTTGGAAAAAAGGTGGAGCAAAGCCATCCCCATTAGCCAGCTCCAATAGTCCTTCAAGATCCACTAGAGGAAGCCCGTCCCCTGGTTTCAATGTAAGATCTGCCATAGCAGGAGTGATGTATTCCCATCGGTAGCTCCCAGCCTCGAACACTGCTCCTTGGTGGGTGTTAGTATCGTTGTCCTCCCAAAATCTCTTATATCCCCTTGCAACTGGCAAAGGACAATGCACCTTAGGTAAAGGAGCAAGAGGCGGGTTTTCAAGCAAATTTTCACGTCCTGACGTGACAAAGCTAATTTGGTAATTGAAGCTCAAAATGTCCACCCTGTCGTTGTTCCAAAATGTCCACCCTGTCGGCCACTTAGACTCGATAGGTTGGTCACACACATGACAGGGTGGACATAGCATTCATTTGTAGTTAATATTGCAATTTATAGTAATGTTATCGGCATTAATAATACTACTACTGCAATGAATACTTCTTCTACTACTAATACTACAGTACTACTGCTGCCACTACTACTACTACTATTAATAATACTACTGCTACTAATAATAATACTACTTCTACTACTAATAATAATATTACTACTGTTACTATTACTAATACTACTAGTACTGCTACTACTACAACCCGAATTCCAGAAAAGTTGGGACTTTTTTTATTTGAATAAAATGAAAACTAAAAGACTTTCAATTCACATGAGCCAATATTTTATTCACAATAGAACATAGATAACCTAACAAATGTTTAAACTGAGAAATTTCAAATGTGATTCCTGCTAAAGGTCTCAAAAAAGTTGAAGAGGGGGCATGTTTACCAACAGATTAAAGTCGTCTGGGCATCAAGGTTATAAGTGTCTGGAGTTTTGGTGTTGAAATTTGGTCCCATTCTTGCCTTAATATATGTTTCCAGCTACTAGAGAGTTCGTGGTCATCTTTGACTTATTTTTTGTTTGATGATGCGCCAAATGTTCTCTATAGGTGAAAGATCTGGACTGCAGGCAGGCCAATTCAGCACCCAGACTCTTCTACAATGAAGCATTGCTGTTGTAATAGCTGCAGTATGTGGTTTTGCATTGTCCTGCTGAAATACACAAGGCCTTCCCTAAAATAGATATCGTCTGGAGTGGAGCATATGTTGCTCTAAATCTAAAGATGTTGGCGTTTGAACTGAATGCTGATAACACTATGGAAGGTCTCCCTCCTCTTTAGCCCGGAGGACATTGCGTCTGTGTTTTCCAACAAGAATGTCAAATTTGAACTTGTCGGGCCATAGAACACCTTTCCACTTTGAAATTGGCCATTTTAAAAGAGCCTTGTTTGGCCCACAGGACACGACGGTGCTTCTGGACCATGTTCACATCTGCCCATCTTTAATTCTGAGAGACTATGCCTCTCTAAGACATCCCTTTCATAGCTAATCATGTTACAGATCTGATATCAATAAACTTTGTTAAGAAAGTAAGATTTCTCAGTTTAAACATTCATTTTATTCATATAAAAAATGTCCCAACTTTTCCGGAATTTGGGTTGTACTAATACTTCTACTTTATATAATTTTTACTACTTCTCCAATTATACTACCATTCCCACTTGTCCAATTATTCTGACTACTTCAATGTCTTACACATTTAAGCTATTAATCCAGTTTAGCTTTAGCAATTTAGCTATTCCGCATTCACATGCATTTTCTGCAGGAAATAAATTTTAGTTAATGTATTCATCCAATAGCACCACACTGGAATACATTCAGGCAAGGGTCAACTAAAAGATCAAATCGTTTTCTGAAAACAAATGTATTTTTTTTTTTTAAGTCAGTTTGGGGCTAGTTGTTACAGATGTCGTAAATGTTACAAATTTACAGAATTGATTTACTTAAATATTTCTTGGCCACAAATAAAAAAAGTTGTTACCTTTAATGTAATTGCTATTTTATATTTTGTTTAATATTATAACTTTATTTATGTTTACATTTTGCTTAAAAGAAGGGCAGGGTTTTGAACTCCCTGCCTGTTTCCTCTCAACCAGAGAGGCCGTTCAAAATTTTTGGATATATAAATGTGATTGAAAATGTAATTATTACATTTTTTGATGTTGAATAAATGTTTTTATTGTCATATAGTCATATTTTGCTTTATGTGTCCACCCCGTCGTGTGCTTGTCCACCCCGTCGTGTGCTCATCCACCCTGTCATCATGGTATTTTAAAATAATAATTCAAGCATACCTATATAATCCAATAGCTGGGTGTGGGGGCAATAACATGCAAACAAAAAACTGCATCCAAATATCAACATTTTCTCCAAATAAGAAAAAATACATGTGTGGATTGTATAAGTTTCTTAAAAAACACATGGTTTACATAAAATCTTTTATGTATTAATAATTTGAAAGTAAACAAATAACCCTGGTTAGGAAAGAGACACCATACCTTTCAGAAAGTATAATTTGCATCTTAATATTGAAATGAATATGTGTTTAACAGTAATATGTATGTCCATGACAGGGTGGACATATCTTATGGTTTATGCTCTGAAAAATGGCCCATAATTATAAAATAAATGTGTGGGAGCTCAGATAATATATTTATTATAGTACTTGAGTGTCTACTATTTATGACATAACATAAAGTGAATTGTAAATTAAAATCAAAATGTGTGAGTATTGTGAGGGTAAAAGGCACCCTACAGTGATATTGACCCATATAGCGCCACTACCATTTAAAGAACCTGTTAAGCCCAGTTTGGTTCTTCAGCATTTTTTTTGCGTGGTTAAGGTGCAATATGGCACCTCTTATGGTTCTACATAGCAGCATTTTTAAAGATAGGTGCTATATAGCACTTAAAGTGGTTCCCCTATGATTACAAGCCAATTAACCACTTTTAGTGCTATTTAGCACCATTTGTTTTTAGAGTGTATGCAGTTCTATATCTTGGAGCTCTGCCCCATAAGGGGAGCTCTAGCTCCTAGTGGTTTATCCCTCCTGCGCAGCAGGATGCATCTGAAAACGTTTGCATATACGTCAGTTCCTACCAGTGACTGCGCCAGCTATATAAGGGGCCCTGCGCCGCCATAACGTTCTCCCATTTTCTTCAGCCGCATCCGGTTCGAAGCTGCATCTCTAACGACGACGTTATGTTTTGTGTATACCCGAATCTACACTCCGTTGATCATTATGTCCTTTCCAGTCAACATATTCGGCAGGGCGTGCCGTTGCCAGCGCCTCACAGAGGATGGGGAATCCCACGGGTTCTTCGTAGCTTGTCGGGCAGTCAAACACGCGAGGCAGATCCCAGAATTGGTCTTCTATGCATGAGCTCTTGGGTTAGTTTGTAACATGGCCCTTCAAGCAGACAAGGGCATTTTACCACTGGATTATTAGAATATGCTGGGGATTATTAAGAGTGCAAAAGGGTTCCTTTTGATTTCTTCAACTATGTAGCATCAGTGAGACATTATGTACATGCAGAAATGCCTATTAGTCTTTTGAAAAAATGTCTGAGTGAAGGAATACTCTTGTTTTTTATTTATTAGAGATTAAACAGACTAAATATTGAGCGCTGTGGAATGCAGCCTCATGTACATAAAACAGAACTTGTATTATTACACTGGCCAATCCCATTTAGTGTCCCAGTCCCAACATTGCTCCCTAATCCGGCATGCTTGGTTTGCGCCGCCATGCCTTCTAAACTCTGAGCTAGGAGGGAGGCCTTCTTTGCCGAACATGCTCCTATGGAGGAGGCTGGCAAGGTTTTGGCCTCAGTCAACAAGGGGCCTGCGCCACATGCTCATGTGGCTCCAATGGAGCTATCGCTGAGTGCTGGGGTGCAGTCAGCTCTACTTGCCCCAGTAAGATCACGTGCTAGAGCTAACACTTCTTCCTCCTCCTCAGGCAAGGAGGAGGAGGATGACTCCTCCGAGTTCGAGAAAGATGGAGCAGAGGTGGCGCGGTGGTGTCCGAACACGTTCTGCCTTCTCTCCATCGAGACCTGCCTTCCTTCATGCGAATGGCCGCTGACAGGTTTGGCATTCCCTACCACCAGCTACTAAGGAGGAGACGAAGAGGTCACGGCACACAAAAATCTACGTCCAACCTTCTGCCTCTAAGGATCCCCCCCCCTCCCATGCTGGGCCTGGCTGACTAGTGCCTTCTAGGTAGGATTCAAACCAGGCGTGGGGGGTTGGTATGTCTCCACTGCCTTCAGTGGAAAGTGGGCTCTGATGTCTTTCGCGGGAAAAACATTCCTATGAAGTTTTTTACGATTTAAGACGGCGTCAGAAGATGACGCGCATCCAGAGCAACCTGTGACTGCCGACCGCGAAGCACTGTAGTAAAACAATCACGTAGAGCCAGAAGGGTGCATTTACAAAATGCAAGACGTAGTTGATTTCGAGCTGCTTACATTTTCTTTTTTTGGTTTGTGTTTTACTTTTTAAACTTCTCGTGAAGTCCAGGCAAAAAGTATTAAATAGGAATCGCAGAGAAAGACTGATCCTGCAATGCCGGCTGCACAGGCAACGCATGCAAAGACGTTCCGCTAATTATTACTTTCCTTAATAACTACCTACCCCGTTTGTACTTTAAATATGGCGCCAGTTGAAACCACACACCAAAACACTAGTGTGACATCACGTCTACGTTTTCACCTAGACCAATCAGCGATTTTGCCGAACTGGAACCAGGGATAAGACCGCCCAACGGTGCTGCCGGCACAAGCTTTCAAACGAGGCTGCCAGCCTGCTAAAAAATAGCGAAAAGAGGAGAGTTCTAGAATTCAGAAGGGTAATGGAGACACATCTATAACCAGGCAGAACGGTGAATTTCACGGTTCTACATGGTAATGGAGACGAGGCATATCTGGAAGGTTCCTGGTCGGCCCCGTTCCAAATCTCTGCTCCTGTGAAAGGCTACCTGCTGTTCACTGACGTTGCTGGAAGGGAAAAGATAGTCCGTCGTGGCGCTCCGCACTGGCAGAGAAGAATTATGTGCTGGGCACGCAGTCCAGTGGGGCGGCCTCCAACATCGACATGCTGTCTTCGGCCTTGGCATCTCTCACTCTTGGGCGAATGTCATTCACCCCAGCTGAGATCCAGGAGGTCAGGAAGGCATCAGCCGCCATCTTGCAGATGGTCCAAGCTGTCGCTATATGTTCCGGCCGCATTATGGCCACTTCAGTGGTGTCTCACTGTCACCTCTGGCTCTCAACGACGGCACTGAAGGAGCCACAGAAACTCCCTCTGCTAAACGCCCTGATTGAACACAGGTCCCTTTTTGGGAAGTCTGTGGCGGAGGCTATGGCGAGGGTAGTGAAGTAGAAGAAAAGGAAGCTGCTGCAGAAATCCTTCCCCATCCATCGCAAGACGAGGCCCTCTGCTTCTTCTAAAGGGACTGCGGCCCCAGATCTAACCGGAGAAGCGCCACAGATCCTCTTCCAAACACAGGGAGAAGACGTCTCGTCACCGAGACACGCCCACATCTTCTGTTCCTGAGTCCGCTCAGCCCAAGCCTGTACCGCAGCCCCAGCGCCCAGGAGCGCAACAGCACCATCCCCAGGCATCCTGAAACACCTGCATGCTACTGACGAATAAGAGGAGGAAGCAGTGACATTTTGGGGAGGGGTGCCCTAACCCAGACCTCTCCAACCCCGTTCTGGGTGGAGATGGAGTTAAGTTAAATAAAATTGTTACATTTTATTCTTCGTCTTCTGTGCCTCCTTCTCCTTGTTTCGTAACGGTAGCCACCGGTGTTGCTAGGCTACTCTGATTCTGCTCGCTCTCTCCCCTCCAGAGTGTTACTGCAGCCTGTCAGTGCGCCCTTACGTAACTAGGTTATATCGGGTGCTGTTTCGCATGGGTTTGAGGGAGCCCTCTATTCTCACTGTGGTAACCCCTCTCTTCAAGAAGACCTTTCCGCCGGGTAAGGTTATTCATGGTTCTGGTATTGTGCCTGTTACTGAAGAGCCTTGTGTTAGGTGTACACTTGTTGGGGCGGGATTAACGTTCAATGGGCCCCCCCTTCCGCTCCTCATGTAAATTCTTCCCCACAGAATCTTGGCGTTCCCAATAAAATGACGCAGAGCTCGCTCCGAGTTCCCGTCAATAATAAGGGATATAAGACGCAGTCGTCGTCGTCACACCTTGTTGTTTTTCCTCACACGCGCTGTGGGGCTTGGCCACCGGTGTGTGTTACTCTCTCTTTGGAGGTTTGAGCGTGCCTGACTAACGACACCAGATCTAGTTCTCTGGTTTGTCATCACACGCCCACTAATATGGCTGCGGACCCATGGGTCAGCTCTTTAGCTACAGGCCCCCATTGGGCTCTTCCACCCAGGTTCGGGTTGGTCGGAGCGGCGGCCGAGGCCTGCTTGGAATTCCAACAGTTCCTCTGTTTGGTCTCAGTCGGTGGCCCAGCCAATGTCCATGCATTATGAGGAGTGGCAGGTGAGATGTTTTATCCCGAAATGGTTAAACCTATCTCTCCGGAGAGGTCATTCCCTTCGATTTTGCTACACTCCCCCAACTTTCCAGGGAATCAAGGAAACCTGCGTGACATCATGGAACCAGCAGATTTCCCTGGAGACAGAAAGCAGCTATTGTTCAGGTTGCCCCCGGGGACAAAATGAGCGGGTTCTATTCTCTCTATTTCCTAGTTCCGAAGAAATCAGGGGGGATGAGAGCGATTCTGGATTTACGAATACTGAAAGAATCAGTTCACAAGAGAGGTTTTCGCATGTTGACTGTTCGGCACCTGTTAAGAGTGCGTTCAACAGGGCGATTTCTTCGCCAGTATAGCCCTGAAGGACGCTATCTTTCATGACAACATTGCGCAAAGACACTGGTGCTTCCTTCATTTCGGATTTCAGGGGAAATGTTACGAATACAGACAGATGCCCTTCGACTACGCTCTAGCCAAGGAGGGTGTTCACCAAAATAGTAGAGACAGCGCAACTGCCCCTGAGAAGGAGGGGCCTCAGGGTTCTGGCATATCTGGACAATGTATTGATATTAGCCAGTTCCACAGAGCAGGTCATGGCTCACGTAGCGGAGACCATGGAACACCTGTCCACTCTAGGTTTTGCTCTGAACTTGGAAAAGAGCTCCCTGTGGCCTTCTCAGGTGGTGAGCTACCTAGGGCTCCGATTGGACTCAGTCGCGACGGTTTGCCTATGAATGTTATTCAAACCCTTCAAGGGGCTCACGCGGCCTCTAATGCGAAAAGCTATGCATGCAGGTGGAAGCTTTTTGAAAGCTGATGCTTTTCACGTGGTCTTACCCCACAGTCCTGTGAGACTAAGTCTGTGCTGTGTTTTCTTCCGCATTTACTGGAGGAGGGGAAATCGCCTGGCACTATAAAGGTTTATACGTTCGCTATTTCAGCTTGTCATGAAGGCTGGGGGAATACCTCTGTGTTTTCACACCCGTTGGTCACACACATCTTGAAAGGAGCTTGTCACTTATGGCCCACAATTTAGTCCAGCCTTCCGAAATGGTAGCTGTCCATGGTCCTGGATGTGCTTTAGAAGCCTCATTTTGAGCCTCTGGAGTCGATCTCATTGAGATTGCTATCCATTAAGACGGCACTCCTCCTCGCGTAATCTTCCGCAAAGAGAGTGAGTGACCTATTTGTGCTCTCGGTACACTCGAGTTGCTGCATTATTAATGGCAACCTCAGTAAAGCTGTTCTGAGAACTAATCCAGACATTTTTCCCAAGGTAATCAACACTGCTTATAGGTCTAGAGTTTTAAAACTCAAAGCCAATTTTCCCCCTCCTTTTTTGAGTAAGGTGGAGAGGGGGTTACACTGCTTGTGTCCTTTACGTGCTCTGGCTATGTACGTGTCCAAGACTGCACGCTTTAGATCCTCTCAGCAGCTCTTTGTGTGCTATGGATCAGCGAGGGCTGGGAATCCCCTGTCCGAGGGCCCAGGGTGGGAAATTAACTTTTTTGTCTACCAGCCACAGTGGCTGGTGGATGCCAAAATTTTACCACCCACTTCGATTTTTTACCAGCCACTTTTTCCCAAATTCAAATACATAAAAGAAAACACATTACTATATTCTATATTGCTTCAATACATTAAATTCAATATGAATACATATTAATATAGGTCAATTACTAAAGGGACATTTAGTGAACACAAGTCTGAGGTGAATAATTTTCAGATAATTGACCTATTGTGCTAATCTGTTTGCTAGTTGTATGTCCTAATACCATATTTTAGTCAGCTACTTTTAAATCACATATGCAACAGTAGGCAATTTCAACTTTGAGAGGTGTAAAACTTTACTGTTTTAACACCTGACGTATGCCACAATATTTACACATTTGTAACTTCATTTTCTAATAATCTGTTTGGAAAACATCTGGGATTACTAATCAAAATATCGAAGCATTGGTTAAATGATTTACATTTACATTTAAGTAATTTAGCAGACAGTCTTATCCAGAGTGACTTACAATAAGTACAGGAACACTACATTTACAATTTAGTCATTTAGCAGACACTGTTATTCAGAGTGATTTACAGTAACTACAGGAACACTACATTTACAATTTAGTCATTTAGCAGACACTCGTATCCAGAGTGATTTACAGTACATTAAGCACAGGGGCATTCTTCCTGGAGCAATTTAGGTTGAAGTGCCCAAAGACAACAACATTTGGCACAGCAGGGAATCTAACCAGCAACCTTCTTACTACTAGTCCGACTCCC
>JACXGM010038006.1:0-10954 GCA_016801145.1 Umbra pygmaea
TGGCAGTCTTTGTAAACTGCAGAAGTGGGGTTATATAGATCTGTGTATTTCTCCACTTCTTTGATCAATCTCTGTCACTTCGTCCATATCCATGTTCACTGAACTTCTGAATTTAAAAATGGCGCCGCGGTAAAAAAACAAGTCGGATATGCGATTCCGGAAATCCTATTCAATCAAGCTGACCAATCACAGATCTCGCAGGCACGTCAACGCGAAGGCCGAGTAACGCGCAGTTACATTTTTGGAGAGGTGCGCGTGAAGCTTTGCGTAGGTTACGCGCGAGGGTACGCCGTAGGAAGCCAGGCTCTGCATGACCTACGCCGTAACTTTTACGCACAAGTATAAATTGCACTTAAGTGTAAATGAGCTGTGTGAGATTGTAATCAAATGTATACATTAAAATAGTTTGAGTATAACTAATATATACATAGCCTATAGGCCTATATACAGATCAGCCTCAGGTTGAAACTTGTAATTCTGGGAGTTATGTTGCACAACTTAATGTATGCCTTGAGGTTGTTATTGCATTTTTTAGAATATGTTTTCTTTAAAAACCAATGTAAGATGCCACTTAGTTCCACTTAATATTTAGTGTTTTTGAGAGATGATATTGTAAGCAATTTAGGCAATAAAAATTTGGTTTTTCAGAAAATTAAACCAAAGTATTGTACATTATTGCCCTTCAATAAAACAAAGTATTTCTTAGCCGATTACTCGATTAATCGATGGATTGATCAATAGAATACTTGAATACTAAAATAATCGATAGCTGCAGCCCTAATGTATATATGTATGAAACAAATGCATGTGTGAATCTTTATTGACAATGTATATTTAATTAATCCAATGCCCCACGTGCATCAGTTGTGAGGTGGTTTTCCATCTCCTCTTAAATATTTGTCTAAAGGACAGGAGACTGTGATGAAAACGCGAACTGCCTTGAAGTATATTATTCTGACGGCAGTGTTGCGCTTTCAGGAAATGTCAACAAAATAGTTTTGCATCGTTTCCACTCCAGGAACATTCCCCAGGAACTAGGGACTTTGGGATGTACAGTAGCCTACTGTTCTATTTCGACTGCAGGGATCAGGGACTATAAAGTTCAAGGTACATTTTTTTCCGGTTAAAAAGTACCTCGTCATTACGATATAGACGGATGAATGTGTTCTAGACAAATATGCCCATATTTATAACCATTCGTGGTGGTTGTTGGACTGCTTTACTTAAAATCGATTTTTGGGTTTTAGAAGGGATTTTAATTTGGGCAAATATAGTATGTATTGCAATATATTGCAGACAGATGCTTTTCAAAATGTCCATAAAAACATACCACTATACTTCTGTCTCCTTTCTTCCTCATCTTTCCTTTCTTAACTGTGCCCCCGATGGCTTTGATCGTTTTATAGTAGCCTTCTTACAGAATGGCAGCCAGAAATGTTCATCAAGGAACTGTCAAAAGCATTCGACGCTGACGTCCAGGGGTGTAGCACAAGATCCTGGGCCCTATGTATAGGCAGTCCTGATTGGCCCCCATGTTCCTCAAACCCCATATATTCCAGACTTTTCAAGGGCCTTCTCTCCTCTTGGGTAATCAGTATTGGTTTTACATTGGTTTTACCCCCAGTTCAACACCCCTGCTGATGTCAATCACCCAGCTTCCACACCAGTCCTGTGCCAACATCGTCTCTTGAGTCGTCAATATCATGTCTCTCATAACAAATTAATAAGTATGGAGTTTTATTTTTATAATAATAAAAATAAAAATACATAAACATTGATTGCCCCCATATTAATTATATATATTTTTTAATGGTGGGGAGGGGCACCCCCAAGCAGATGGCGCCCTAGGCGACCGCTTAGGTTGCCTATGCCTAGAAACGCCCCTGGGTCAAAGTATCTGAATTTCAACAAAACAGCCTTGTTAACATCAGGAATATAGTTATACTGTGGGAAAAAACTGATCAGACAAATATGGAACATTGATTTTGCTTAAAAATCCAATGTATTAATTAAGTGTAGTGATTCAAGTGAACATGGCACTGTCCTCATACATTAATAAATATATAGTATAGCAATTCGGAGAAACAGAACACGTCATACTACCCTTAAATTCTAGTCAAATTAGCAAAACAGCATGCATTAGCTAAGACTTGCATTAGCCACTATAAGTACACTGTGAACTGGGCTAGCAGCATACTTGTCCGGACAAAGAAAATTATTTAAACAATCTATATACCTCATTATTCTGTATTGTTCGAAAACAAAAGGTATACTGATAATAAAAATAATATAATAATGATAATAATAATAACTAGAATTGCAAGCAGTTTTGACGGGGTCCAAGCCGTCCCTGGCGAGTCCCCCCTGGTGCAAGTCGCCCCAATGACCCGCGGAGCCCACAAAAGCAGAACCTATGAAATCGGAACCAAATTGTTAATAATGGCTGTGATGCAAAAGCTGGAAAATATCACAACACCCAAGATACAAGGTCTGTAGTAATTTGCACGTGCTCTGATATTTCAAATACATTTTCAAATGTTAAAAGAAGTGCTTTGATAAATGTCAGAGAAGATGTCATTAGCAAGAAAACATAGGGGATTACAAACTAAGAAAGCAGATGATGAAATACCATCACATAGTATGTCGATCCATAAACTGTCATTCGGAAAAAAGGTTTTCAGATAGCAGAGGTAATCAGAGTGCCGTACAGCCATGGCTGAGTATTCATGTCCTGTGTTTGAATGAACCAATCTTTGGTTTAATTTGTCCTTATAGTACAGGGATAGGGATTCATTTAACATTGATCTGCAAAATTATGGGTTCTCTAGCAATTTCATGTAATAATTTATGTATGCCTAACATTCTTGTCTGTACACTGTGCCTTACACACTAAAACAAAACACAACATTTAGCAACATTTTTTCTGTAACTTTATCCCATATCCCTTTCACTGTTCAGATTAGGTCGCTACTTTATACTGCGGCCAACATTTCATGTAGCGCATTTGAATTAACTGATCTTTGATTTAATTTGTCCTAATTGCGCAGGGAGAAGGCTTAAAATTGACATAGATTCATAAAATCATGGGTTCTGTAGCAATTTACTGTAGCATTTTGTGTGTATCTGCCCGTCTTGTCTGTACACTTTGCCTTACACATTAAACAAATTAGAACCAAATAATGAGTTACCTACATTTGTTCCAAAGAAAAAAAAAATTCAAAACTTTTAGCAACATGTTTTCTGTAACTTTGTCCCATTTCCCTTTCACTGTTCAGGTCAGGTCACTAATTTAGGCTGCTACCGACAGTATATATTATAGATAGTTGTTCTTGAAAATGTTTTATTTTGATTTGTAGTACAACTTTGTACTAGATTAGCAACAAACCAATTCTAACACCGCACACTCCAAACAGGAAGTAAAGTTTGCCAGATACACATGATCCAGTGTACTCTAGTAACCCCAACGAGTGGCTTTTTTTTAGAATATAGCATAGATCATCTGCTTAGAAATATAGGAAATATTGGTTAGGATAGAACACCACAATTAAATCTGCTAAATAAAATTATAATACATTAATTATGAATTTATCTTGTCTTTGTTTGAAACAAATTGTAGCCTATATGATTATAATACACATTTTTTATATGTTCTATAATGTCTCACACATTAAAAAAGCTCATACTTTTGGATAGTCATTATGGAAAGCGGACCCCAAAGTATAAAGTTGGCGAGGCAAATGTCAGAAAATATCGAGGTGTGAGCTACATCACCATTGTAAATATCCCATTAACATTGATTGAGTAAATGGGCAAAAAACATGAAACACCAAAAGTTTCATGTTGATAGCATTTACTACGGAATAGATATTGTAATCACAATTGACCCAGTTAAATGTATTGAGTTATTGTCCAAAACAAATAAACATTGATTAAAGCGCCCACTAATGGCCGATCTTAGCTAAATTTGGTATAGAGCATCACAGTGGGAAATTGAACAACAATCTCAAGTTTTTTGATGATAGCATTTAATTTGGCAGCGATATAATAAAGTTCATATTTCGTAGCTAGCTACGAAACTTAGTTTGTTCATCAATTGCGCATAGTTTAACATAGCAAAATTCTTTTGATAACTTTTGGTCAGGTCCGTCTGGAGATGCTAGGTACCAAGTTTCGTGCAGATCGGTTGCACGGTCTAGGACGAATTCAAAAATGTTGGTTTGCGCATTGTGCTAAATTGTGAAAAATCTTGTTATCAAAAATGGGCATGTCCTATATCATCAGATTCAGCTCAGTTCAAGGTACACTTGGATATAAGGATTTCTATTGTGCAATGTGTAATGTGGGAGTTATGGGCACAAAACACGTTTCTCACCATTACAGCGCCACCTAGTGGTCCACATGTGTAATTTTTGGTATGTGAGGTCAAGTAACCATTGCGCATGTACACTGTAAATTTGAAGTTACTCACATTAGTACAAGGGGTAGATCCAAAACTGGGTCCCATAGGCCACGCCCCATTTGACATCAGATGAGCCATTGATGAGATATAAACTTTTTGTATGTATAGCGCCCCCTAGTAGCCAATTTTCATAAAATTAGTTAGGGAGCCTCAGATGGTCATGTCAAACAAGAATCTAAAGTTTTACAATGATAGCTTTTTTTTTGGCCAAGATATGGCAGTTTATACTTAAGTAGCTCACACAAACACAAATTTATTTTTGCGCAATTTACGCAATTTTAATCCGATAAAAATTATTTTGATAACTTTTTGTCACATCAGTCTGGTGATCATACATACCAAATTTCTTGCAGATCGGACACACGGTCTAGGAGGAGTTAGAAAAAGTAGGTTTTCACGCATAACAGTACTGGCGGAAATGGGCGTGGCCTATGTCAGAAGACTCAGCTGAACTCAGGGAACACGTGGATATGTGTATCTTCTATGTGCGATGTACGGTTTGGGAGTTATAAGGGCAAACACGTTTCTTCTGCTATAGCGCCACCTAGTGGTGGAAGTTGCTGATCCCATCCGAAAGACGGCACCCTACGCAGGGCAGATGTCCCCATCACTACCCTGGGGCATTGGGAATGATCTTTAGATCAGAGGGAAGATTGCCCCCTACTGGCCCTCCATTACCACTTCCAGCATGATCAATATTTATAGATGTAATTATTCGGCATGCTTTTCCGTAAGTTGTTTTCACACTCATATTCATACTCGTATAAACATGGCTCTACACTCACCTAAAGGATTATTAGGAACACCATACTAACACTGTGTTTGACCCCTTTTCGCCTTCAGAAGTGCCTTAATTCTATGAGGCATTGATTCAACAAGGTGCTGAAAGCATTGTTTAGAAATGTTGGCCCATATTGATAGGATAGCATCTTGCAGTTGATGGAGATTTGTGGGATGCACATCCAGGGCACGAAGCTCCCGTTCCACCACATCCCAAAGATGCTCTATTATGTTGAGATCTGGTGATTGTCATGTTCAAGAAACAACTTTGAAATGATTCATGGTGCATTATCCTGCTAGAAGTAGCCATCAGAGGATGGGTACATGGTGGCCATTAAGGGATGGTCTTTAGGTACAATTGTGCCCCTCTCCTCGTGGAGGTCTCCACTCTCTGTTTGTGCTTTAACCACTGTCATTGGCTTTAACACTTGCTCATTTGTCCAGGTCACAAATGATAATCAAATGAATTCCTTATACCTGTTTTTAAATAAAGGTAAAGTAAAAACAAATAGCGAAGTTGTAACAGAAATGAAAGACATAATTAGGAAATTTCCTGGAATAGCAGACATACTAAATATTTCAATAATCTGTCAGAGCAGCTGCGAAACCAGAGGATAATTTTAGATTTTTCATTGAGTTTATTTTTCAGTACCAGTCAAAACAGGGATTTTCGGGTTTATGATTGACATTAACAAGGTTGCTAAAATTGATAAATATACTATATCCAAAATATTCCCAATTTTGCAGATGTCTATCACTGTTGGAAATGACAGATTGAGAATTAATTAGCTATTCATTAACTGCAAAGCCACATTTCCAACAGCCATTAATTGTCTTAATTAAACTTTATCACATCCATAATTAATAACATATTAATAATGATCACAATGCCAGATTCAAGTTTTTACTATATTCCTAATGTAATGGCAAATGACAAATGAACACTTTCTATTAAAACACGCCTTTAGAAACGTGCAATGGAACATTCTCTGACTAGTGACAAATGTTTGTTTTCAAGGTTCCATATATCGTACAATTTTGGGCAATGATGTCAAAAGTCTTCCTAATCAATCAGATTATATTTTCAATCATATAATTGCAAAAAAGTATGTGACATAGGCTATTTTACAAAACTTATATTATGATTGTCTAATTGCTTACAAGCTTCAAATTTGTTTAAATGTAATTTCCATAATCCTAAACAAGGCTGGCAGATCAATTTTGAGATTAGAGAAATCCTTGAATTTCAAAGCTGCTTGCTGCCAGCTGGCCGCGGTCAATTGAGACGGAGGCAACCGCCAGAGAAAATGAAGCAGTCAGCCCGACGGCGAATAGCCGGCGGCATCTCGCAAGAATGGGAGTGACGTATTCGGCGGAAAACGTTTCCTTCCCGCCAGCGGGTAGTGATGGGAAGTTCGTTTCTTTTTACTGACATTCAAATTAATGAATCATTTTGATTTGTATCGTTCATTTGCACATGCGCAGATCGAAATGAACAAAAAGAACCATTATGCTGATCCGTACCGTATGTATTGGATCATTGAAATAGTCTGGTAGAAAGATTTACATTTAAGGCAATAAAAGAAGTGTAGTTGTCAGTGTGTTCACTTCCTTTCTGCAGCCTGAAGTTTATATTATTCAAACATTTGATCATTTGAGGCAGTGCGCATAAGCAAAATGTAACAGCATACCGTATATAATCAATTCATTATAAAAAGCAGTAATACGGATACGTGTAGTAAACCCATTATTTTAAATATCCAGCATCATATGACTTTGTAAGAATAATAATTAACATAAAGCTTAAAATTTATTTTGTAATCCTACACTGCTCAAAAAAATAAAGGGAACACTAAGATAACTCATCCTAGATCTAAATAAATAAACTAATCGTATGAAATACTTTTACTTGAACAAATTCACAAATTCACACAAAAATTATCAATGGAAATCAAATTTATCAACCCATGGAGGTCTGGGTATGGAGTCACACTCAAAATCAAAGTGGAAAACCACACTACAGGCTGATCAAACTTTGATGTAATGTCCTTATAACAAGTCAATATGAGGCTCAGTAGTGTGTGTGTGGCCTCCACGAGCCTGTATGACCTCCCTACAATGCCTGGATATGCTCCTGATGAGGTGGCGGATGGTCTCCTGAGGGATGTCCTTCCAGACCTGGACTAAATCATCCACCAACTTCTGGACAGTCTGTGGTGCAACCTGGCGTTGGTGGATGGAGCAAGACATGGGGCCCTATTTTAACGATCTAAGTGCATGGCGTGAAGCTCATGGCGCAAGTGCGCTTTGGGCGTGTCCAAATCCACTTTTGCTATTTTGACAGCGGATAAAAGGTTCCATGCGCCGGGCGCATGGTCTAAAAGGGTTGTACTAAGTGTCTTCATTAATTCATAGGTGTGTTTTGGGCGTAACATGCTATAAACCAATCAGAGATTAATCTCCCCTTCCCTTTAAGAGCCAGGCACGTTTGTACCTTTCGCGCATTGCTATTATGACGGCAGATTTGCACCGTAATATTTACGGCCCAAGCCAACGGCGAAGGCCCTATTGTTTTTCAAAGGATTATTAGGGCCCAAGCCAACGGCGAAGGCCCTAATGTTTTCCTAAATATTATTAGAGCCCAAGCCGAAGGCGAAGGCCCTATTGTTTTTCTAAAGATTATTAGGACCCAAGCCAACGGCGAAGGCCCTATTGTTTTTCTAAAGATTATTAGGGCCCAAGCCAATGGCGACTGCCCTATTGTTTTTCTAAAGATTATTATTAGGGCCCAAGCCAACGGCAAAGGCCCGATTGTTTTTCAAATGATTATTATTATTATTATTATTAGGGCCCAAGCCAACGGCAAAGGCCCGATTGTTTTTCAAATGATTATTATTATTATTATTATTATTATTATTATTATTATTATTCTCATACCTTTTGGGCACTTTTGGGGCCTTTAACGTGCTCGAAAACTCTTGAAAATTTGCACACAGGTCAGAACCCGCGGCAGTCAGGGTCGGGCTGAAGCTGGTACCCGGGCGTGGCAGGGGGGCTCCACAGCGCCCCCTAGAACGGGATTCGAACACTTATATATATATTGAGGATGCTAAATTGCAAACTGATTTTTGATATCTCTTAAAGGTTTGGCCGTGGCGAAGAAACAGATTCATGGCAAGAAAAGAAAC
This sequence comes from Umbra pygmaea, assembly GCA_016801145.1. NCBI lineage: Eukaryota > Metazoa > Chordata > Actinopteri > Esociformes > Umbridae > Umbra > Umbra pygmaea. The sequence continues at coordinate 8,428 of JACXGM010038006.1, forward strand.
ACAAAACGTTATAACGACTACATACATTAACTGATCTTGATGAAACGTCAGAAGTGTGTTCGTGCTAAGAGGACGATAAGATGGATGTAACTATTGCGAGTCAAAGTTATAGCGCCACCAACTGGCAGCAGGAAGTGTGTCACTTTCTAAATGCTTTTGGGAAAAGTGGGGTGTTTAGTTTTACCTACAGTAACGACACTCAGTATATAAATTTGTCTCATTGAGCCGGACAACTTTGTAATTTACAGTCATTAGCTCCGACCAACAGGAAGTCAGATATTTTGGTGAAAGTCAGGGCTGGTGTCTGTGTTTATGTGTGTGTGAGTGAGTTTGGCTGCCTGTTAACTGTCACAAAATCATACATAGGGTTATACTGCCCTCTTGTGTCCAAAATTATATTTATGAATGAAATCGCAGTGTACGCGCACATTATGAATGCCCGTGCAGCCGTTAGTTTCATTTTAAAATAAGCGCCTTTTCTGGGGCTGTTTGCTTGAATTATGAGTTAAATTCTTTGGAAATAAATAATTTAAATGATGATTAAAATGCTTAATCTGTGACTGCAGGCAGATGGGTGAAGTGTTTGGAAAATAACGTACTGTAGACTACTAGAGGAGGCGAGAGGATGTAATCGGCTCTTTTACCTCCAGTGCAAGACATCGTAATATCAATACAATACACATCTATTTTTTCATACCTTTTTCATGGTAGTTTCTTGTTGGCCAAGACACATGTCATAAGATGCCTTGCATAAGATGCCTTGGAGGAACCCTCTCCCTTACCAATCAACTACCACAATACAATATTGACATCTCGTTCGTCCAATGATTTGTTCCAAATGTCATCTCCAAGTTGTGCGTACAATGACCTGATGGTAAAGCGACTATCAAATGTGTTTAGCATAAGAGAATTATAACCTCAAATAGTGCTGGGCGGTATACCGGTTCACGACGAATACCGGTATTTATTTTCGTCATGATATGGATTTTTTATGTACCGCCATACCGGTGTATTTGAATAGACAACGTCCAGAACGCTGTGCTGTGCAACACTGCTGAATACATTGTATTCCAACCTGGAATGCTGTTTGATTCATATAGCCTACTGTACTATTTGGGTGGGCTTTTATTTCAATCTGGGGGCCATCTACAGTAGCTACTAAAGAATACGACAGGAGGAATGCGGACAGAACGCGAGTGTAGCTAGTGTAAATACGACAGGAGGAATGCCCCCGAACAAGCCAAAATCATGGTAAACATTCATCTTACTTGTCAGCAGAAACAGGCAAATAAAGAAAGTTTTGTCTCTAAAGTTTAAAACAATTGAATTTCTAGTGGAAAATGGAAACTGAAGTTGTGCTTTCTGTCTTCAGTGAAAGCATACAACCGATAGTTTGTTAGTTACTTTTCGAATTCCGATGGTCTCTATAATAATTTACACACGTCTATGAAGTGACAGTAGTTTAAATGATTGTCGCTAAAACAGCTACATGTATATTTTACAGTCAAAACGAAGTCTGCTGTGCATATAGCAACTCTTTAATCATAAGAATAATATAATGGGCGGGTGAACACCATGCTACAATTAATACAATTATGAATATTGTATTCATTCCCGGTTTTCGGATAATAAAACACTTTAGCATTCATAACTGCATTTACTTTGTAAGTCTAAGGATTTGGCCAACTGGTATATTCTGTATGAGGTGTCTATGATTATTACTGTCTGCTCGTAAAAGTGTTATACTCTGGATCTGATGAGTTAAGAGAGAAACTCTGTGAAGAGAATATACACAGTGGCGGCGACAGGCTGGGGCGAGACGGGGCTAAAGCACACCCAAGAATAAGCCTAGCACCCCCTTTAGCACCCCCTAGAAATGATTCAATTTTTTCATATAAAAACATACATCTTGTTATTTTCCCTGGACATTCGGTTTTCTGAACGGCTAAGTCCAAGTAAGCAAAGTTTGCATAGTCGTTATCGTCAACTAACCATCCCTGACATCCCTGCATGCAACTAGACGTAATGAAACTGATATGCGGTCATTAGGGATGGGACGGTATGAAAATTTCATATCACGATTATAGTGACCAAAGTTATCACGGTTATCAATATTATCACGGTTTTGGTCAAATGAGGTGTAAATGTAAAAAAACAAATACACACACACTGAAAACATTTCAACAAGTTTTATACTTGGAAATCAACAAACTACAAATACATTTAGCAGCTCTAAGCACTTTTTATTTTACTATAGTCTACCATTTAGTACAAATGTAGTCGGGAGTGAAAAGGATACAATTAATGTGCACTTATGAAGTTGAATCCTTAATAATTAATGTATTTCCTTTTCTCCCGTTGCAATAGTCTGGGTTAAGAACGGAGAAATGCTTAATAAATGCCTATAGAGGATTTATAGAATAGACGTGGTTGAATATTTCCTATCTAACTCTCTGACCTCATAATGATCATTTATCCGTGTGTAAACAGCTACGGACTGAAATACCACAGCGACCCGGGAAAACTA
>JACXGM010038007.1:0-10972 GCA_016801145.1 Umbra pygmaea
TAATTATCCGAATGTTATCTCCAATATTTAGTCGCCTTTTGTGCTCGCATGTGCGTAAATACACATACATGCGTAATGGCGTGAAAGTGCCACTGGTTCATTAAAACCCTGCTACTGTATGCAATTGCGTGATAGTTTCTTTACGATTATGTTTACGATGATCACAGCTGGCATTTGGAAAAAGGCACTGAACAGGTTCCCCACCCATTCAATGAAAGCTAGAATTAGAGCTGAGAATGTCTGCCCCTACTGTTTATTCTCATCTCATTGGGAAAAAGCGAAAACGAAGGTGCATACCATGGCATAGAGTGTGTAAAGGGAATGAAAGCAGGGTTTTATAAAAGCACAAAAACGGTGGGCATATTTTCTTAACATGGATGTTCCTTAACCTAATTTCAAAGCAATCACTCTCAAAGAAATGTCTGTCTCAAGTATATGCGAACCAAAACACACTCCCTCACTTAGCCCCTCTTTACCCCTACACTCTCTCTCACCATTGCAGTCACATAGGGAGTGAATAGAGCCACTGTTTGGCCCTGGCTGAGCAGTATGTTCCTGGCTATTTGTCCTCAGCCTATGCCACAGGCATGCCTGTGAGTGTACTCAAATGGAAGTATTTATGCAAACTCTGCAAGCATCTGGACGCCTGAACTGATGTCCCCTTGATGCCTCTTTTGTCTGGTCCCACAGTGTCCTTTGGAATGTATTATTTATATGTTTTTTTTCTGTTGAGTCTATCTCTTCCTATCTCCACCTCTGTCTCTTATTCTCTGTTCTTATTATTCACCTTGGCCTGCGTTTTGTTTTTGTCGAGTTGAATAATGCACGCCAGCAGACAAAGTTGACCAGTACCATTGCTGTTTGCTGTGTCTCCACCAGGGAGCAGCATTGAGGAGAAGCGCATCTGATCATTACATGTTAGAGAGATCATTTGAATGCTAAACAGTTTACTGTACCACGAGAGAGATCGCTCTCTTCCATTTATTTATCATGGGAGTTGATTAGTGGTCTAATGGAGCTTATGCATTCCCAAGACAGATGGAAAAGCAATAGTTCGTCAAAGAATCCACAATGGGCCAAACCTCCTAGATTTCCCTATCCAGCAAGTCTTGGGCTTCGCCCAGTATAACCCAAGGCTCACACTGTGGCTCAACTATATATAAATCATTCCCATCAAACATGTAGAACTTTAAATCTTAGATTGTGTCAAAAGGGTTTATCATTTCACTCCGCCGCCAACCATAATGTCATAATATCATGTCTGACTAACCGCATAGCACCACTGTTTGGAGAGACAAAATGCCAGACACCTACAGGCTACTTGTCCTTCCAGCGTACTGTTTTTGAGGTGATGATTTGGGGTTTGTCTGAGAGATAGTTATGCATCCTTTCTTCCAGTGTTTTCTGAACATTGCCTTGCAAAATGTTGCCAAAGCGTAATGATACATTTTAAGTAAAGGCTTCCCATTCCTGGAAGTCTAGTCACTGTTATTTTCCTGCTTTTAGGAAGTGTGAGGCGGTGTGTCCAGGAACTTATATCAGTAGTTCTGAATGTAGACTTTGTAGATATAAATTATTCCAGTTTTTTTTTTAACTATGCGTTTTGAAGGCATTACCTGTGTGTGAGTGGACTAGAGTGAAAGATGTGAGATTTTTAATGAGGTAATGCATATGTGCTTTTGCGCAGTCATATGAATTATGGGGTTCATGTATAGACCCTAGTCATCAAGAATTCTATTTCCCTATATTGTCGTTTGGCGTGACTGTTTTTGATTTCCACCACGTTTGGTTTCACAGGGATGCTACTCCAACAACTTTGATTCTTGGGACTCTGTGGAATGCAGACAGTCACTGTGTTTAAAATGCAGCTTGTCTAAATACTACCCCAGTTTCCCTTTATAATACACAAGGGACCAATTAAAGAATATAAGATCGTAGTCTGCCATTTTCTAAAACTTCACATGCTAGAATTCATGGTCAATGTTGCCATGTGTCTCTATGACCGTTGAGGAGGAAAATGTTTTTACTATACTTTCACAACACATGACTAAATTCATATACAACTTTCTATATTCAAAGATAAATGGGCTGTGAGGCTGGGGGTCCGCATGGCGTAGTCTGCTAAGTCGCTGCATTGCAGGTCATGCAATTTTTTTCTGTCGCTTGGGTTCTACCGGTAAAAAGTGCAGTATCTCACCCTTCCGACAGCCTCAGTTGGGATTCTTTATTTGGCTGTTGGGAGTGTATGTTTTAGTATCTCCAGTATGGGGCCGTGTGGTCATACTGAGTATCTCCCATATGGGGCCGTGTGGTCATACTGAGACATTGTGGTCCGTGCATCTACCCTGGAGGCTAATCCTGTCCTAGGCACGTTGTCTCTTGGCCCAACTGAGTCACTCTGAACCACACGGGAACCACATTGGCACTCTGCAGTAGAGCTGTCCATTGAGGATAGGTTTATATTTTCTAACATAGAGCGATAGTTATGTTTGAATCTGGTTTAGCCTGGTTGACCAAGACTACACACTATATATACCAAAAGGGAAAATACTGCGGTTTGTTTTAATCAGGCTATTAGAATGAATAGTGATTCACAGCTCTATTGTCCATCATGTCCCATCATCCTGTACCGTTCACCCTCCTAACGCTTGGGGATGCAATCCCTTCCAAAGATCAACAGGTGCTTTTCCACCTGTGCATATCATTGACTTTAACCGTTGTTACTTTCCACTAAGAAAGTGCAAACTGTTTTTGCATAAGTAAAGAATTCACCAGACCTAAGAAAGGAGATGTCATCCACAAGCCGAAATACTTTGCCTGATGTCATGATATGCAAAGTCTCCTGTGTTATAATGTCAGTGTCAAATCTGTTATGAGGTATCTTAACTAGCTACTTTTTAGGCTGTTTGAAACATGCATGTATTTTCCTTTGAAAGCTGGATGCCAGACGACAAGTGTTTTTTTAATGATATGTTAGGCCAACATTTCTTCTGTGGTTTCGAGGCTTGTTTGATGGCTAGAAGCCGTTCGAAGTTTCTTAACTTGAGGTCGAGTTCCCCAGTCCTCAGAAGTCTCTCTCACACATTTGAACTCACTGAAGTGACAAGCTGTGCATTCCTTCGTTTTAAATCCCAATTTAATTTAAATATATATACGGTACATCATGTGTCTCGGTAGCTCCTTTTTATAGTGTGGTTGGTTCTAATGTATTTTCTTTCTGTGTACATGAGGCATTATAAATACATCATAACTATAGAGAATGATTATATGAAATTATAGGTCTAACCTCCAGTCGGAGCTGAACACATGCCTGCCCATTAGTGTTGGCTGCAGACAACGAGAGAGACAGAAAATGAAAGAGAGGAAATCGAGGACAAACTTGGTTTTGGTCTGGATTCGTGCCTTAAATGATGGTGTGTGTTCTTCAGTCATCTTTTCTGTCTTCCATGTCTTGAATGTTTTCACTTTGTGTTGTGGTCTCATTGTCATTTTGTCTGCAACACTTTTTGTGTTGTCTCTTTGCCGCTCTTTCTCTGTCCCTTTCTAAATACTCATCTCTGTGTGACACGGAAGGTGAAAGGTCAGGGGTCAAGGTGTTAGGTGGTGTATCTGTCCGGTATTTGGCGCCACTGTACGAGGACGCCCCTAATGAAGGGTAGAGAGGAGCAGAGGTGGGCGATGAGAGGTTACCAACGGGTTCAAGCAAAGAACACTCCACCTTCCTGATTGTCACACTTCGTGTTCTGTGTCTGACAGGGGCTACAAAAGCAGAGCAATTTTAATGGCCACCAGGTAACCAGACCACAGGGTCATCTGGAGGGTGACCAGTCTGGTGGACTGTGTTCTCACAGCCTCTGTTTAGGTTGTGTCAGGTCACTGTGTCTCCTCCAACAGTGTCCACAGTCTCTGTGTTTGGACAGATTGTGTTTGGACAACAGTGTGGTTTGTTCACCCTGTTCGCTTATGGTCAGTTCACTGCTGGTCAATGATGTTGTCCCGGGTGTATGGTCACACATACAATGAAATGGTAATTTCCATTAGTTTTTTAAGATGTTCTATGAAAGCATTCATTTATTTTTGGCCCCAATACATCTTTTGTGTTTAACCATGTTGACGTGTAATTCATACAAGTGCCTACAGAACTCTAATGAATAGAGCTAACATGATTCCCTTTTCTAACATACAGACAGCCCATTATTCTCTACATTAGACTTTTCTATCTGAGTACACTGTAATGTCTCACCCTCCTCTACAGTTTCCTGTTCTGACAGCTGTCAGCTTTCTGTGTTTGAAATGGCTCCACCTAGTGGTCAATTAGGTTAATTGCATTTTGACAGCAGTTCCACTGACAGAGGCATGACATTTGTTTCTCCAGTCTTAGGAACGTTTTCATTTGGCCTAATGCAACAAACATAATGTCTCAAATCGTGGTTGATAATAAATTAAGCATACTACTTCATGTGGGCTATTTGCATGAAAATAAATAAATGGATAAGCTGTTTCCATGATTATGTGGTAAGGCAACATGTTTCAGTAGAAAATATAAACAGACATAATAGAATAGTGTTACCCTCCTTCAAATAACTGGTATTCCCCTGTAATTACGCTGTGTACAGGAGGTGTATAGACTGTGACCATATGTAGCTAGGTAGAGGAGACGAATAAAGCAGGTACAGAGAGAGGTTTCCTCTAGCTTCGTCTGGCTCCATATTTTGCCACTCCTCGTCCCGTGTGTATGTTGTTTTTCTGGGTGTGTGTTTCAGTCGTTATATTTTCGGTGGTCCTCCGCCTCTCCCAAGGCCTCTTGGCAGGAAGGGCCGTTAGACAGAGCAGCTGTGAGGCCAAACAGAGGTGCACATTGTGTTTTGATCCTGAGGTGGAATCTGATACAGTATCCAGCATCACAGGGCCGTTCTGTCCTTCTGTCCTGCTGCTTGTTTCTCTGGATATTCTCACTGTTCCCTCCCACTTTTCCTACACATCCCTGACACTTTATCTCCTATCCCCATTTTTTCTCCATCTCTTTCTTCCCATCTACCCCTCCTCTCTTTAAAGGTCTTGTTTTTGAGAGTTAATGGGTCATTAAAATATCACTCCTCCTCTGTATATGTTTGTAGAGATCGTCCTCCCCGTTCCTCCTGGTCCCTCCTCTTCTCTTACTGAGTCATTGGTCACAACTCTCACAGTCTGTTACTGCACCTTTTGAGAAGTTTATAAAACCTGTCATCTGTGTATTACAAACAGGTTATTTTAGCCCCATATGTTCCAGTTTTCATGGTACATAGACTACAATTCAGAGTACAGACTGGACAATGGGAATACTACTACAAGTGCATCAATTCTTTTCATAATTTAATTAAAAAAAGGGACAACTTTATATATTGTAGATTCATTACACATGAAGTGACATATTTCAAGCCTTTTTTTTTCAATGTTGTTGATTACAGTTTATAGCTCATGGAAATAAAAAATCCACTGTCTGAAAATATTAGTATGAAGAATCTATAATACAGAAATTTGGACCTGAGAAAAGTTTCCTGAGCCTTTAATCTCTCAGTCTGTTTCAGTACATTCAACCACAATCATGGGGAATACTGCTGATTTGACAGTTGCATCAGCGCTGCATTAATGTGGCGTGGCATGGAGGCAATCAGCCTGTGGCACTGCTGAGTTGTTATGGAAGCCCAGGATGCTTTGACAGCCTCCTTCAGCTTGTCTGTATTGTTGGGGCTGATGTCTCATTGATACCATGCACAGTGATACCATGGTCATCAAACCAGTTACCAGTCGTTTTGGCACTGTGGGCAGGTGCCAAGTCCTGCTGGAAAAAGAACATCAGCATCTCCATAAAGCTTGTCAGCAGATGGAAGCATGAAGTGCTCTATAATCACCTTGTAGACGGCTGCATTTACTCTGGACTTGATTAAACACAGTGGACCAACACCAGCAGATGACATGTCACCCCAAAGCATCACTGACTGTGGAAAATTCACACTGAACTTCAAGCAAATTGGATTCTCTACTCTTGTTCCAGACTCTGAGAGCTTGATTTCCAAATGAAATGCTAAATTTACTTTCATCTGAAAAGAGGACTTTGGACCACTGAGCAACAGTCCAGCTCTTTTTTCCTTATCCCAGGTAAAACACTTCTGACGTTGTCTCTGGTTCAGGAGTAGCTTGACACTAGGCATGCAACACTTATAGCCCATTTCCTGGACACGTCTGTGTGTGGTGCCTCTTGATGCACTGACTCCAGCCTCAGTCCTCTCCTTGTGAAGCTCCCCCAAGTTCTTGAATCAGTTTTGCCTGAGAATCCTCTCAAGGCTGCAGTCATTCCAGTCATACTTTTTCATACCACACTTTTCCCATCCAGTCAACTTTCCATGAATATGCTTTGAAACAGCACTCTGCAAACAACCAGCCCTTTCAGCAATGACCTGTTGCTCAACAGTCTTCCCCATGATTGTGGTTGTGTGTACTGATCCAGACTGAGTGATTTAAGGCCCAGTAAACTTATCAGGTCCATGTTTCTGTATAGATACTGGATTTTTGATATACATGAGCTGTAAGCTGTAATCATCAAGACTCAAACAAATAAAGATGGCGTGGGGTGCATCACTATATCCCTCAAGCTGTAGGCTTTCCTCACATTTCTGGTAGTGTAGTTCTTGATCTATAGTACCCTTTAAGTAAATCAGTTTTGCTTGGGTTCTGCTAAGTGTTGTGATAGGTTACTAACATCGCAGCTCAGGTCTGGTCTAGTACATGTCATAATGTATATCAAGCTACCTACTATCTCTCTACATCCTGTTGAGTCCATAACTTCATCCTCACTGTCAAAGTTTAACATTTGCTCACCGGGGTGGATCTCGGTTTGCATTTGGACATTCCAAATTTTGCTAATATCTTCTCTATGTGTCTCTTTTGAGACATTTTGATATCTCTCTCAATACCGAGGAATTGTTTAAGTGGACCCATATAATATAATGAACCTTCTCTTCAACATTTCTTTTACATCACCGAGTAAGGCCGCTATGATTAAGTCATCTACCCATAGTAACAGAGTGACTTTCTCAGATTCTCTGCTGTAGACAATGATCAGCATCTTTTTGTACAAAATCGTTCTCTGTAAGGTGATCATGCAGTAACCTGTTCCAGTTACGCTCAGACTGTTTAAAAACATACAATGACTTTACACACTAAATGTTCTCCTATTTTTGACTTGACCTCAAAATCTTCCGGTTTTTCCATATACAGTATACCTCACAGTCCATCAGAGCATGGAGGTAAGCAGTCTTCAGATCCATTTGGTGTAGGGTAAAATCCTCCTGTACAGCCACCTGCACCAGTGCTTGGACAGAGGTCATGTTGGCTCTCAGTGAAAAGGTCTATTTATAGTCAATCCCGTCTACTTGACCATACCCTTTTGTGACATATCTGGCTGTTCAAGTCTTAGATCCATCTGGGCTCTTTCACTGTATATACCCTGCAGCCTCTGCTGTTTTGCCTCTTGGCAGTGGGGTCAGAGTGAAGGTCTCATTCTATGTCAAATAGTTAATTTCCTCTTTCATTGCATCAGTCCACATTTTTTACTTCTTGGAGTCCATATAAATGTTTTAGGTACATCATAAGCCACTCTGTAGAAATAATCTACATTTTCACTTTTGTCATTATTACACTCAGCTTTACATTGGTACTCCTTTAAGTATTCTGGGGCCTTTTTCTGTCTCGTAGGATACCTCCTCTCTCCCTGTTCTCTCTCTATACTATCTGTCTGGGATGGACCTGTCTCAGCAGTCTCCTCAACACTGGACTCTAACTCTCCTTAGGCTGTCCCTGACCCTGGTTGACTATCTTCAGTGGTGTATCTTCATAACTCTCAATGCCATCCCCCATGTCACAATCTGTCTGAGTAGGGCTGTGCAATTAATCAAATTTTGATCGCGATTTCAATTTCAGCTCCAAAAGATCACAAAAACAATGTAATCGAGAAAAACAATAATTTTGTACATTGTATTTTGTAAGAACTCTTATTTTTATCTTTTGTTCGAATGACACGCACAAGCGCACTTTTGTCCCTCCTGAAAGCTAAAGTCACTCACTCACTTGTCTATTAAAGACGCATTTTACAGTGTAACTCCATATCCATCAAGCGCGGAGGCACACACGTTTGCATACTTTTTAGCCAAAGATTTGTGCCCCATTAGCACACTCGAGAACGACATCTCTAGAATGTTGTTGCATACTTTGGACAAGCGTTATAATTTGCCATCTCGCCACCATTTTACCAGAGTTGCTCTGCTTGTTTTATATGAGAAATGCTGTGCAGAAGTGGCTGATGAGGTGACGGATCAATGACAAAGATAGAGTACTGATCTATAGTCTACAGTATTATATATATATTACAGAAATAGCAGATGATTGCTGCAGCTCCATGAGTTTACCTCACAGCAACACAGGTACTTTGTCCATTAGTTAGCTTATCAGCTTTGTCTGTTTGTGAGTCTTGTTTAGGATATTTTATTTGTGTCCTTACATCGTTGTTTACTGAAACATATTTCTTCAGTATTAGATTGTGTATCTCTCAGTACCTCAAAGCAACAAAAATAACAAACCACCACTATCATTGAGCAGTTAATCATGTTCTCGTTCTGTGATTCAGTAGCGCAGGTGTAGTGTAGAGCCATGTATTGCTATTGAACAATTATTCTACCAACTGAAGAGCCAGGCTTCGTGGAGTGACTTCTATTCAGTAGTTTTTTTTTACAGGAAACAGCAGTATTTGAACTGCTGTTTCCGATTCTACAGCAGAATTAATTAGGCACAGTCTATCGTGCGCCCCAAAAAAAACATGCAGGCAAAATAGAAAATATAATAATATAATTGAAAGACATTGCTGTCTAATCAAATCCAGACATTCAAATGAACTATGTGTGCTGGTCACCCTCAACAAAGTCAGAAAACGCATTCTAACGCTCTAAATAATCGTGATTTCAATATTGACTAAAATAATCGTGATTATGATTTTTTCCATAATCGAGCAGCCCTATGTCTGAGTGTGGCAATCTGCGCAACTCTTGGTGATATTTTTCACCAGCCTATGTTTTCCTGTCTCAGGATAATACATGTTATACGCAGAACTATATTTATCATAGCCTACGAACATCCTCTTCTTGCACCTAGAATCCAGCTTCTTCTTATCCTGCTTATATACTGTATGTAGCATTCAGAGCAAAATATCCTCATGTTAGGTGTTTTTCCTGTAAGAAAAACAGTAAGGTGTCTGCTCTAGCCGCTTACTGTAGCACCTGTTATGGATTTGAGCTGCTGTCTGTACAGCATACAGTATGTCCATAATTGCTTTGGGAGGTTACTTTCTTCTCCAATAGCACGCATCGTGATTCGTGACATCTCGAATAGGGTTCTCCAAACTTTCTCAGCAGTTCTGTTCTGATGAGGTGAGTAGGGTGCACTCTTCACATGCGTTATCCTATTACTCCTAAGTAAAGACTGGAACTCCTGCCTGGTAAACTCTGTGCCGTTATCATACTTATGCACTATATTTTTCCATATGGAGCTACATCTGCTATGAATTTTTCTGTAGCTTTTCTCATGTCCCTCTTTGCTTTAATAAAGTATGGAAAAGTCATTCCAGTGTAGTCATTGGTAAATGCTATTTCATACCTGTATCCATTGTTATTTGCTGGTTCTATAGGACCGCATAGGTCTATGTGTACTATCTCTAGTACAGTTATAACTTTAGTGTCTGCTTGCCTGTTTCTGCTTTGTGTAAACTTGTCCTGTGTGCATATTTCACAGTTTTGATTGGACTTGTCATGTTTCCCTTTTATCGACATCCCTTTAACCATCTTTTCTCATTTTGCAACGTCATCAAAATTACAATGACCAAGTATCCTTTGCTACGTTTGAACATCATGACAACCAAACAGTTCATCAGTTTTTTTTATCTTCTACTGTGGTAAGGTAATACAGCCTACCATACACATCCTTTTTTAACTTGGTACCATCCTTGTGTACAAGTCAGTTATCACCGTCCTTAAAGTGAATCTCGGCTCCGTTGGCTGTCGCTGCATTGACTGAAAAAAAGTTTTGTGGAAAAATGATGGGATGTAGTCCTTGCTTGAGACTCGTTTTCACTCAAATTAAAGAACTCTGCCCCGTCTCTCCATCAGCTTTCTTCACATGGTCATGACCTCGTCCTCGACAGCGCTCCCTTCCTTGTTGTGGTGTGTCCCATTTTATTTCCTCTTTTCTCGCCTGGGATTTGTCAGGACATATCCTGGCCATGTGTCCCTTTTTACCGCACCATTTTCCTTCCTCTTTCACGTGGCCTCCCACATTTTTGAGTACTCTCATAACTTCACATTTTTGTTTTAAACTCACCGAACATTACAATATCATTTGTCTGGGTGATGTGCATGACAAATGGTTTGATAGGTCAAGTAGCCTCTACTACCATGGCTATCTGAAGCCCGTCACTAATATGCTCGTCTGCTCTTTTAAATGACGTGAATATAGGCTCTGCTCCAATAATATAGTCAGTGACCATTTCATTGTTAGCCTAATGGATTGAGGAAAGTTCACAATATAAACTCGCAACGCGGGGTCCCTTTCCCTATAGTGTTCGCGAAGAATCTCCAGTGCTCTTGTTCTGTCATGTTTCGCGTCCCTCATTACCAATGACAAACTCCTGTATTCTAGACATTGCACTAGCTCTCCATATGTCTCTCTGTTCTTTTCCTCATCTCCCGGGAGAGCTGCTTCCTCTTCCTCAGATATAGAGGGCTTCTAAGAGAACTGGGACAGTGGTTCAGTGGGTCAAGTAGGTTGTCTAGCAACCGGAAAGTTGTTGTCTAGCAACCGGAAGGTTGATGGTTTGACCCCCCCCATCCCCCCCCCGACCGGGTCCTCCTTACAAAGTGTCGAGGTGTCTGTGAGCAAGACACCCAAT